>JAGKTI010017564.1:0-18411 GCA_018397915.1 Birgus latro
GTAAGCTGATTTGACTAGTAACCAAGGAGATTCATTCCTACCTCGTGACTAAGACTCATCGAATTTCATATCACTACATCGTTTTAGTCAGCTGTGGAAGTGGCCCATCTGGTGACGTGATGGAGCACTGCAAACTTTCATTCTGCATTTATCTGTCAAGGATCGTGGCTACATTTACTTAATTTCACTGTCGCCCCCTCTGCAATGGGTCAGGGTGTGGGAATCATCATCATCATCATCATCATCATCTTCGTTTCTCGTCCTTCTGTTCCCATGTTCAAATTGGGTTGGGACGTGCGATGGCTTTTCTCCACTGCTTAAGAAACCTCACCATACGTGGAGCTGTCGCACCTTTAAGACACGCAGCTCCAGATGGTTACCAGGCCTCGCTCTTAGAGGTGTTTAAACGACCTGACCATGGTATTGCAAAAACAAGCGGATTATGCCAGATGACCGGTTCATATCACACACACATATGTGAAACGGTTATCTGCTGCCGATTGTACAGTAGGAATATCATATTTTTTGAAGTACAGTAGATATGTTAAGCCTCTTGAATACAATTAGGTATATTTTTATTTTTCTGGCTATCTGCAGACGATTTTATTCACCTTAAGGGAGACTTCGATCGAATGGATGGGGATAGCTTTACTGAATCTAATCGCTCTAAGGCTCAGTTAACGTAAATTTATCCTGATTATTGGGAGGGGGCTTCAGAGATTGATTTTTAGACCTGCCTAGAAAAAGGAATGGGTCACCGCCAAGGGAAGTGAGGTAAATAAAACTGCTTGCATATAAACTGAAAGCAGACAAAGTGTTAGTTAGGTAGCACGAGGATCAGAAAAATAGCATAATTCTTTACTTGTGGCCAAACACCATTCCATCATCATACTTCCATTCGTTTTTAGACCTTAGCTTACTACATCAGATCAGCTTTGTGTGTGTGTGTTCTTGCAGTGTCTGTTTTCATGTTTTAAATAACTGCATTTTTTATTTGAAACCAAGTATTTTAACCATAATTATAGGTTTATTTATTGAATGAGTTTTGATGGAGAGTCTTTTGAGTGTGTGGAGGAGTTTCGTAATCTGAGTGACATATGCTGGAGGTGCGGGCGGTGTCCTGGGTAAGGAGTGATTGCAGGAAGGTCAAGGAGCTGTTACCTCTCCTAACACTAAGAAACTCTCCCTCCACGCTATAGGAACTTTGTATGCGGCATGTGTTAGGAGTGTAATGCTGTATGATAGTGAGACCTGGGCAGTAAAGGAAGAGGATATAGGCTCAAACATACAGAAATAGTGATGATTAGATGGATGTGCAGTGTGGATGAGAGGTCTGGGTGGGCTAGGATTGCGATTGAAGAGTTGAGAGGAACGATGGGATCTGAATGCACTGATGAGGAGGGGTAGACTGAGATGGTTTGGGCATGTGGAGAGGATAGAAGGTGACAACTGGGTAGGCTTGCGTGGGGCAGACCAAATAAGACCTGGAACGAGGTCATACAGTGTGACCTCATGGATAGGAGACTGAATAGGGAGGCTGCCAGAGATCGAGCAGCGTGGAGATCCGCCATTAGGTGAAAAGTGAGCTATAAAAAGAGATTAACGCTAGATTATGGTGCTAGTCACGAGGAAGTGCTGTGGAGAGAATGCAGCGCCATAGTTTTGCCTTACTGACTATGAATCACAGAAAATAAACTTCAAAAGGAAGGTAAAGTGAATGAAGTATCGGCGTAAATTTGCTATCTCTCCATCTTGAATGCTGAGGAATATGAGATCAACATTAGAATATGCCGCTAGTCACGAAGAAGTGCTATGAAGAGAACGCAACGCTATATCATTGTCTTCTTACACTGAGTTACGTGAAATAAGCTGCAAAAGGCGTAAATCTGGGTAAGTTAGAGTAAATCCTGACTTGTAACAATAGATTAATGCTAAAATATTCTGCCTGTCACGAAGAAGTGCTATGATAAGGATGTAGAACCGTGGCATTGTCTGTTTCTGCCGCTTAGCTATTTGAAATGAGGTGCAAAAAGACGAAAATTTGAGCCGGGTTTAAATGAAATGAGTGTAACAAATTTCCTAAGCGGTTTATTTTTTGCATGTTTCTTACGGGGATTAAGGCATCTGGCTATAGGTAGATAGATAGATGGGTGGATGAACAGATGGATAGATAGGTACTGCAGATAGGTACACAGATAGACAGTGACACAGATAAATAGGTAGACAGATAGATGGCACAGTTAGATAGCTGGATACAGACAAACATGCATGCACAGACAGATGGTTAGATCATTAGATGGCTCAACTACTGTCTCCACATCGTACTGAAGAGAGCAGTGGAACGTCTGATCTTTAGGCATAGATGTGCTTCTCTGACTTAATACAGGATGTTCATATGTCAGCCCAGCATCATTTAGTCATCCCCCCTGATCCCATTGCCACACCCGCGCCCAGCATCATTACCCGTCCCCGCCCCGGAGGGGCTCGGGGACGGTTAATGTTTTGACTCGGTTTGTCTGTCTGTCTGTTCGTTTGTTTGTCTGTCTGTCTGTTCGTTTGTCTGTCTGTCTGTCTGCTAACAATTTTACGCGAAAACTACTGGTGCTATTTTGACTAAAAGTACAGGGATAATTGGCTATGACCTTCTGATCACCTGATTAGATTTTGGGCCCAAATAGGCCAAGGCCCAGGCTGTAGCCCCCAAAAATGTAAAAAAAAAAAATCGTTTTTTCGCCAAAACTTCTTCCAGATTCGTCATATCGATATGAAACCAAAATCTAAAGGTGCATCTTTCAAGTCTGCATCCTATAACATGCCTCATTACATCAGGGGGTCACCCCCCAGTTAGCGGTAGGGGGGACAGTGTCAGGTGGGTCGGGCCTAAAATTTCAAATGGGCATAAGATCGTCAATTTTCACCCGATTTACTCCAACTTTGATATGTGACATCTTTGACTAGATGTCCTGTTGTGTTTATACGTCACCACTAAAATGACTGCCGGGGACGGGTTTGCTGGGCCCTGACACCGTTCTTGTTTATTCATTTCCTGCTTCCACGACCACGCCCAGCATCATGTGAAGTAGACTATAGCACCAGTCGAGCAGGGTGGTACTCCCAAGATGGATGGAAAGCTGATGACAGGGAAAGCTGGAGCTCCCGTTTCATCAGCCCTCGGGACTAGCTCCTGACCATTCCCCTTTGCTGAACTTTTTCAGTGTCTCAGTAACACAGAGTAGGCCAACATGCTCTCCAATACAAGTCACCCTAACTATCAGCACCAAACTACGTGCACATTACACACTACACTTCCTATTCAAAATTTAAACAAAAGTGGCATCGTTACAACAAGCCTCGGAGTCCCCAGGGTGACGACCCAGTGAGCTGCCTGGAACCACTGTCTGACTCACTTCTTCATTTCTGCAACATTCCCGGCCTTTCCTCTAACTTTCTCTCTGAACTCTAAACCTCACCTTCTCTTCCTGACTGAGACTCAGCTGTCTGAGGCAACTGACAGCAAACCCTTTACTGTATCCTTCTACTTTATACACATTTTAAAGCTAAAATGGCTGTTGTGTATATGTACGCATCGACCTATCTTGCTTTCGTATTCCTGAACTTGATTCTTCTGAATTTCTACTCACTGGCTTCGGCTTTCCTGTCATTCTCTGATTAAATATATCTGCGCTGTTTACTTATCCCCTAATTCTACTGACTATGAAAAATTCTTCAACTCTCTTACTTCTACGATGGAACACATTCTATCCATTTCTTCTTTTTCTGAAATCTCCATTCTAGGAGATTTCAGTGTTCACCACCACCTTTGGCTCTCCTCTCCTTTCACTGATCCACCTGGTGAACAAGCCTACATCCTTTCTATCCTTAATGACCTAGAACAGCCTGTACAGCACCCTACCCGTATCCCTAACCGTCTTGGGGACAGCTCCAACATACTTGACTTCTTCCTTACAACTAATCCTCGTGCTTACGCTGTTAATCTTTCCTCTCCGTTGGGCTTCTCTGATCACAACCTTATCACTGTAACCTGTCCTATCGCTCTAGTACGGCCTGTGGACCCTCCTAAGAAGCGTCAGTTATGGCCCTTTGTAGCTGCGGATTGGGAAGCCCTCAGGCAGTATTTCTTTGATTTTCCCAGGAATGATTATTGCTTCCATGACCGAGAGCCATCTGAATGTGCCTTGTGCATTACGGAGGTTGTTCTCTCGGGCATGGAAGCATACATTCCTTTCTCATATCCTTTGACTATGCAAGAAAGCCTTGGTTTAATTACGCTTGTTCTAATGCTGTCCACAACAAGGAGAGGGCCTATAAGAGGTACCAGAGCCAACCTACCCCTGAATATCATCTCTTCACTGCTGAAAATAATTTCATCCGTACTAAATGCTCTCGACTCTCCAACTTGAATTCTTCCCGGTCCTTCTGGCACCTTTAAAAACCTTTCTAACACCTTTACTCCATCATCCTTCCCTCCTCATTTCCACTCTGATGGCTCTGTAGCTATCTCTTCTATTGGTAAAGCAGAACTCTTTGCTCATACTCTCTCCTCCATTTCCACCTTAGACGATTCCGGTGCTGTTCCTCCATCACTTCCCCCTCTGACTTCCTCATGGCTGACATTAAAATTTCTTCAGTTGATGTATTTACTTCCATCACTGGCCTCAATACAAAAAGGCATATGGGCCTGATGGGGTCCCTGCTTTGTCCTCAAGAACTGTGCTTCTGTGCATACACTCTGCCTTTTCGCCTTTGTCAACTTGCACCTCTCCTTCTTACTGGAAGTTTGCTTTCATTCAGCCAGTCCCAAAGAAGGGTGACCATTCCCAGCCCTCGAACTATCGCTCAGTTGCTTTAACTTCCTGTATTTCAAAAGTATTTGCGTCTATTCTTAAAAAAAAAAATGAAATGAAATAAAACACCTCTCCTATCATAACATTCTTTCTGATCGCCAGTATGGGTTCCGTCAGGGACGCTCCACTGGCGATCTTCTCACCTACCTTTCACAATCTTGGTCATCTTCCTTTCAGGACTTTGGCGAAAGCTTTGCCATTGCACTTGACATCTCAAAGGCTTTCGATCGAGTCTGGCATAAATCTTTAATTTCTAAATTGCCCTCTTATGGTTCCCATCCTTCTATCTATGCCTTCATCTCTAGCTTCCTCTCTAGTCGTTCTATAGCTGCTGCTGTAGACGGCAATCGTTCTTCTCCTAGATCTATCAACAGTGGTGTTCCTCAGAGCTCTCTCCTATCACCAACTCTCTTCATTTTATTTATCAACGACCTTCTAATCTGTACATTTAACCCTATCTACTCATACGCTGATGACTCCACCCTTCACATTTCCATTCGGTGCCCGCAGCGTCCATCTCAGCAGTTACTTTAACAAACAAGAGATGAGGCTATGGCACACCTAATGTCTGACTTGGCTCATATCTCTGATTGGGGCAAAAGCATCTTGTTGTTTTTAATGCATCAAAAACTCAGTTCGTACATCTTTCAACTCGGCAAAATCTTCCGCAGGATTTTCCTCTAATTTTTAACAGTATCCAACTCAGTCCTGCATCATCTGTAATCATATCTGGGGTTTCACTTTCGCGGGATTTATCTTGGAAAGAACATATTACCTCTCTTGTAAAATCTGCTTTCAAGAGACTGGGTGTGCTAACCCGACTCCGTATCTTCTTTACCCCTGCAAAGTTGCTGACTTTATACATGGGTTTTATTTGCCCCTGTGTAGAGTGCAGTTCTCATGTGTAAGGAGGCTCCCCACATACAGTTCTTCTCAACAAGGTGGAGTCAAAGGTTTTTCGTCTCGTTAACTCTCCTCCTCTTACTCACTCCCTTCAACCTCTGTCTCATCGCCGCACTGTTGCATCTTTACCTCTTTTCTACCGCTACTTCAATGGTCACTGCTCCTCCGAACTGTCTGCTTGCATCCCTTCACCACCACGGCGGGCACGTAGCACCCGTCTAGCAACAAACATTCCTTTTCTGTCCAACTCTCTAACGCAAGAGTTAACCGTTACTCCCAGTCCATTTATGCGACTGGCCAACTCTGGAACTGTCTCCCTCTGTCTGTATTTCCGACTGCCTATGATCTCCAGTCTTTCAAACGCAGTGTCCAGGCATCTCAAAATGAAATGAACGGATCTTGAATTTAGCTCTGTTTTTTTTCATTTTTGTTTTTCCTTGGAGGGAACAGTCTTGCGGGCCCTTAGCCTTTGGTTCCTTCATTTTTGCATTAAAAAAAATCAGTTATTCATTTCCTTCCCCCATTGCCACACCCAAGTCCAGCATCAGTTATTCATTTCCTGCTCCCACTGCCATATCCACGCCCACACCAGCCGACTGAACCGTCCCTGCAACACACAAGATACCAACAGATGATTTTTGTCACCTTCAGACGATTTTATTCAGCTAAGGAACTGCCTCTGTTATACGCAGGTTACTTTAACGTGGCCTAAAATTACCATCTTTCCATTTTCAGTGCTGAGTTTTAACAGTAGGTGAAATATGATGCTAGTCACGAAGAAGTGCTATGGGGAGGATGTAGAGCCGTTGTATTACCTCTTCAAAAGGACAAAAATCTAGGCCAAGTTAAGGTGAAGAGAGTATAGCCGCGGGATTATAGTATCATCACGTATTTTGTATTCTTACAATCTCTCTCTCTCTCTCTCTCTCTCTCTCTCTCTCTCTCTCTCTCTCTCTCTCTCTCTCTCTCTCTCTCTCTCCAAATTCTATCCCCTCCCCCTCTCTTGTCCTCCCTCACCTCTACTCTTCTTACCATTCCCCCTCTGAAACCCCTTCCTTTTCCTCTCATGTTCTCTCCCTCCCCTTCTTTCTCTCCTCCCCCAGTCTCTCTCTCTCTCTCTCTCTCTCTCTCTCTCTCTCTGGTTGATCTTTAGTTTAGAGTTTATTCCGTGAGCATTATATATGACATTTTAAGCACAATAAAGCATTCTGCGTTCAGTATGAGGACTTTTATGGTCAGTATGAAGTAATTTCTGAACACTATGACGTATTTCATGACCAGAATACATACTACATGGCCAGTATTATGTATTTTGCGACAATTTAACGCATCTTGAATGAAATTGAGGGTTAACACATCTTACTGGATTTCTTACAGTGTTTATTTTTGTATTTCTTCTTGCCTACCAGTTACGTGAGTGAATTCTCTACAGTGAAATACAGTAACAATGATAAAAACAAACCTTCTCAAATTAATTTCCTGGTTTTAATTGTAGATAAGAGTTCTTTGTAACCAGTGTGTCAGTCAGTAGGTTAAGTGGGAGTGGATGAAATCTTCGATGTAAACAAATATCCGCGGTGGCATTTAACTCGAAGGACCTATAACTCTGCGACTGTACACGTGTATGGTATTTATGAATCGCAGACTACAAGCATTCTACTGTATATTACCTGCCTGACGACACAGCTTTGAACCTAATTGACTTGGCATGTCAAGATTCTGAAAATGTCGCCATAATGGAGAAAGGTATCATTCCTTCAGACTTTATCTTATCTCTTGACCCATAGCTACCGTGTCTAAATTAATTTGATCTGATTACAGTGCGTGAGTGGGATATCAGTGACGTAGTTTAGTTTTCGTGCGACTGTTTGTGTCACCTTAGTTCATTAGGTGTGTGTGCTGGTACGTGGGTAATGATTAAGAATACCACTGTCACTTGATGACAGTATTTTATTTTAGAATGCAGATTATGTGAGTACACAATTATGGCATATTATAAGTTTTGCACTGTTGGATTAGCTGCACTGCTTTAATATTGTGTGTGATCCTTTGTTTCATTTTCGTTTTGTTTTCGAAGGCTCCAACATGCTTGCATGCGTCGGCCTTGGTCACCTAATGGCGGCTCTCCCTGTTCAATCCCTTAACCTGAGGTCACACTTAATGACCTTGTCCCATGTCCTTCTTGGTCTACCCCTCCAAACCCCACCCCCAATATTAACACTTCTAACCTTCTGCACCCAATTATCATCCCCCATCCTCCCCACATGTCCAAACCACCTCAGCCAACCCCTCCTCATCACAGCACCAATACACTCTAGTCCCATTCTACCTCTCAACTCTTCCATCGTAAACCCAGCCCCCCTGGGGCTTGCACACAGGGATGCACTGCACATACACCTAGTCATTGTCATTTCTGTACGTTTAAGCCTGCGAATATCCTCTTCCTTTACTGCCCAGGTCCCACTATCATACAGCATCACACTTCTAACACATGCTGCATACAAAGACCCCTTAGCATGCAAGGACAACCGAGCTAGCTCCAGCCCCACCTCCGGCACATAACATGTCTTCCAAACAACAAAACTCTTCCACATACTCAAGAGACTCACCAGCAAGTTCAATCCTTTCACGCCTAACAATCTTCACCTACTCTCCCTGACACACCGCACACATAAAATCAGCATTATCTCGCAGTCTACCTCTAATACCACAACATCTCTTGTGCACCCATTTATCACAAACACTGCACAGAATGGAATTACTTCCCACACCTTTGTGGCAAACTGCACATGGCCACTCTCCCTCTCCTCTGATTGTACCACCACCAACCCCTAGATATCATCACGTTTGTTTTATCTGCATTTACCCATACCATCTCTCCATTTCTTAAATCTTTCCTCCGCCTCCTTTTCATTCTCTGCAATCAACACCAAATCATCAGCATACAACATCTCCCACGGGAGTCCATCTCTGAAGTCATGTGAGAGGGCTTCAAGCACCATGATAAACAACAAGGGACTCAAAACTGACCCCTGATGCACAGCAACATTCACGGAAAACTCATCACTCAAAAGTCCATTCACTCTTACCTGGGTGCAAGCACCCACGTACATGACCATACAATGGTAATAATTTGGAAGCAGGTTGGAGTCATCCTTAAGGAGACGTAGGATCACCTTAATTTGCATTTTTTTTTTTTTTTTTACAATAGCCTTTTATGGATTTTTTTAGTTTTTTTTGGCTGTATTTTTAGGTTTTGACGTTCTGTTTTTATAAGCGGTGAATAGCATTTAAAATGTGGTCTCTGTTTACAATCCCCAGTGATGCTGAAGACAGACGAACGCCATCTTGTGCACAGATGACTGACAATGCCATCTTTCAGTGCCATTTTTGACATGAAATTACTCTTATCAGTGCTGATTTATCCAAACCTAGTCAATATTTTTGTTACGACCCAACCTAATTTATCCCATCCTAACCTAACCTTTTCTAACATTTTATAGTAATCTAACCAGATTTATCTGAACCTACTCTAACTTATTTCATATTGTCATATTTTCCTTGTTTATTGATAGATCTCCATAAACAAAAACACATTTCTGTACACCTTTACAGTCTAACAGTTAAGAGGTGGTCCCATGTCTCCTTGAAGTTTGCTTTTATTTTAGCATTCAGATTATGGGAGTACAATGGCATATTTTAATTTTTGCACCAGTGGACATTTACATAACTGGGCAATTGAACCACCTTCTTATATTGGTGCCACCATGTGAAGGCATCCCCCTCCAGCATCTCGACACCACTTTGGATTTGTTGTTTCTTTCATCTCTTTGTGTGAAAATTTTATCATACAGATCAATGATTTTATTAGAGTTAAAAATGTTTGGGGAGGGGGTGCTCACCATCCACTCACTCGATGTAGTGCTGCTTTGGGTGTCTGTCCTTTCTTCTCTTCCATCCTTCCTCTTCTGTCTTTCTTTCCTTCACTCTTTCCCATTTCTTCTGCTTATGGGTGACTTTACACTCCCTCTTCTGTCTTTCTTTCCTTCAGTCTTTCCTCTTCCTTCTGCCAATTGGTAACTCTACACTGAGTGACAAGCCAAATGGTTTCCTGTACACCAGGAAACCATTTACTATGATGGGTGGTAACCATATAACCAAATTACGGCACCTGGTGGTTTAGTGGGTAATTAAGGTGCTCCAGTTGGATTGAGCCTGTATAGGTTTATATCCATGGATGGTTGGGGTTTATTGCTCACATAATGCCACTTAGGGATGAGTGAGGCTGGTCACTCTCATCTTGCGTCAGGTCCAACTTGCCTAGCCCTGGTTTCCTACGCTCCTCCTGGGGCAACAGAGGATTGGATGATGGATGGACAGATGGATAAAAATGACTAACAACAGTATAGTGCTAGCTAATAGAATGTTATGTGTTTGTCAGATGATGTGAGGTGGGATCAAGCTGGGCAGCCAGGATGGAATGGCTGGGCAAGAAGGTGGTGGCTGGCTTGGTTAACCGGTACCTGGGTCAGTACCTGGAGGACCTGGACACACGGGAGGTCAATGAGGCACTCCTCTCGGGTCAGGTCAACCTCACCAACCTCAGGATACGACGGGATGCCCTGGTATGGCACATCACTCAGGGCAAGGAAGCTAAATATGATACATGGTTAAAAAATTATGGGCTTGCCTATGTATTGCAAGCCCGCTGGTTTAAGAGGCTAATTATTGTACTGTACGTATAATGCTCACAGGTGTTATTTACATGACTGTTGCTAATTTGGGACCTGCCTATGCCTTCGTGCTGTTAGTTGTAAGAGTCAGACTTTAGCCTATTGATCCCTGGGACATCTTTACACTTGCCGTCTCCTCATGAGTCCATTCAGCTTGGGATTGACTTTCTAAGCTAGAGGTCAGATATAGCTTTAATGAATGTCTTCAGTACAAGAGGCCATTCCTAAGTTGACTGCAATCTTCTGGTAACAACAAAAATGAACTTGAAAAAGGACAACATGTAGATTCCGGGAGTGAAGCATATAAGATGGCAATTAGTTAATAATCCCACCTTATTAATGAATGAAGACGTGAAAGAACATTGTGGGGTGGATGTGACTGTGATTGAGAAAATTAGGAGAAGTACACTGAGGTGGTTTGGGCATGTGGAGAGAATGGGGAATGAAAGACTAAGAGGGTGTATTTAGGTGAAGCGGAGGGAGGGAGCGGGAGTGGGAGACCAAGGATGAGGTGGAGGGATGGAGTAGAGAGGAATATGAGGGAATGGGGCAGTGAGTCGGGGGGAAGGCAGTTAAATGGTGGGTGACAGAGCCACTTGGAGGCATTTTGTCTGGGGCCACCCTTTGTGGGATTAGGGTGTCAGGCTATAGATAGATAGATAGATTTTTTAAAGTCATTCTTTCATTACTTCATTCAAGTACAAGAGATCTTTAACAACTTTAACACAGTGCAGTACATTATAGTCATCTTACGGTAGCAGAAAAAAAAAAGTTCTTGAATTATAGGGGACATGGGTTAAATTTTAAGCATGTGAAGTGGCAGTTCATATATAATTCCACCCTTTTGATATCACACTGTCTGTTTTCCAGTCATTCCTTGATATATACTATGGGGCACAGCTGCCGGTAGAGGTGTGTCGTGGTGCCATCGGCCGCATCTCCCTCACCATCCCCTACACCAGCCTCTTCACACAGCCTGTCATCATCAGCATTGAGGTACTGTTCTTTAGGCCATACCTTTGTTGACTAAAGAGGCATCCCTTAGCACTTTTGTTCTAACCTGACAGAGATCCCAAACCTCTTTCATATCAGTTGATGGGTCAGACTGGACAGTTGATTTAAGTTGTAAGCATAGAGACTTATTCCTACCATTTAAGTAAAGCTCATTGAATTTCTTGCAGCTACCATCAACCCTGGGAGGTGGTTCCATGAGATTGGATTGTGGTAACAGGCTTGGTAACTAGCCACATAGTTACTGCATTTAGGCTGGAAACTCAGTCACAAGTAAATCATATCAAAGTCCATGCTAAGACTCTCAGAGTGTTGGAAATCTTATGACACAACTTCGATTTCTTTTTCTTTAGTAGTTTTGAGCAACTGTTGGGAAGTAATTAATGGGTTTTGAGACTTGCTTTAGTTCCAGTCCTTAGAGAACATTAGCTGTACCATGGCCAAGTTCAGTACAGAAATTCACTAAAACGAAGCATTTATGACCTAGCTTTCGGGTTGTGGGAGTGATTCTGTCAGGTAAAAACAAACAGACTATAGTACCTCCTCCCTTCCTGTTTATTTTGCATGTTACATTTTGAGATTCTGTTATGGTATGTGTCTTTTTAATACAGGATATGGACATACTGTAGTTTGCTGAAGTACTGTAACCTGAAGAGGGCTCAGATTGAAATTCAACTACTGTCACAGTGAACATTGCTAGTTCCAGTAACCTATGTATGATAGATATAATTCTTCCAGACAAGAGAACTTGAAATGAGGACACTGCTGTAGACAGTGATGATTGTGTGTCATAGTCTGGTGATGATTATGTGTCATAGTCTGGTGATGATTGTGTGACATAGTCTGGTGATTGTGTGTCATAGTCTGGTGATGATTGTGTGTCATAGTCTGGAGGGATGTTTGCATTGTGTCCTCCTTGTCAGTCACACACCGGTATTCTGTATAACCCAACAATCCATTTGGTGCTGGAGAGTAATGCTTTCATGTGCCGTTGCCTAGAGGACTGGGTTGGTTCTCTGTGGGCTGTAGCCTACAATAGTCCCTCGTCTCCCCCCCAGTCCCCTGAAAGGAGGATGCCAGGCTGCACGAGATGGGCAACCTCACCCTGCAATCCACTAGGTTTGCATTTTAGGCGAGCCCTGGGGCCAGAGCAAGAACCACTGCCATGCATAAAGTCTGATTTCTAATCTTCAACTGCCCAGGATGTGTATGTGTTAGTGACCCCTGTGGTGGAGTACGATGGAGAGCGAGAGAAAGAGCTGGAGCGAGCAGGCAAGAGACAGACACTGGCCCACCTCTTCCCTGACCTGACACCACCAGACCTTGCTGACTCACCTGGACTGTGGGGTTAGTTTGGGAGGTTACGTTTGGTGGGATTTAGGATATCCTAGGTCTTTAGTTGATCCATTACTGATGATGATGAGGATGATACTATACAGTGGTATGATTAATTCGACCTAATAAAAGGTCTCTAGCCTCTTTCAGTCCAGTTTTTGGCTATGTTTAGTCAGACTGGAGGATAGGCTTGACTAGTAACCAAGGAGACTTATGCCTACCTCATACCTGAGGCTTAAAGAATTTCATGCAACTACGACTAAGCACTCACGTTGCTAGAATGTGTAGTTTCCTCAAATGAAAATGAATTAGCTCTGATAATATTATAACTTACAGTGTTACAAATAACGTTACTCTTGCAGGCCTGGTGTACCATCGCATATGGAACAATCTGGAGCTACACATCAACAACGTACATGTGCGCTACGAGGATGCACATTCATGTCCACAGCCCCTTGTCATGGGCTTCTGTCTCCACTCCCTCTCAGCACACACCACCAATCAGTATGTGTGCATTGCCATCCTATGCAGCAATTGGAAAATAAGATATATCAGAAGAGAAATAGGTTAAAAAGGATGATAATTACAGTATTTTATTTACTGTAATTACATTTATCTCTCCCATGCAGTGAGTGGATAAAGGGAATGCCAGGAAAGAATTGGGTTAGAAAGCACATAGATAGGGTGCCAAAGAAACTCATAAATCAGATTGAGGGTATATTGGTAGGGGTGACATTATGTGGTTTGGAAGAAGAGATCAGAGCAGTATGTTAGTGAAAGGGAAAGAAGACATAGAGGGGTGTTGGAGAGAGTGACAGTTTCTGTATGTCAGGACAAAATAAGCTGGAGGCAGTTCTTTTATGGCCATCCCATGTTGATGGGTACCTAGAATGAAGTAAGGTACTGGAGATGATTCAGAAGAGGTCAGGGTAGGATGATAATGTTTTTGTTTATATTTGATTGCATTATTTTTCCTTTGAAGGATATTGAAGAGAGATGGCAGGAGTGAGGTAGATTAAAGTACGGTGAAAATGGTAATTATTTGTATGTGATGTGCATTATCTGTCCAGTGCAGTAAGTGGAGAAAGACATAGCTGGACAGAGTTAGGTTAACTAATAATAATGATGATGCTCATTTGATTCCTCTGGTGCAGCAAATGGAAAAAGGGCGTGTCTGGGGAGAGTGGAGGCACAGTAAACAAGGTGCTGGACGCCACCTCTGCCTCACTGTACATCAACCCATCAGCGGAGCGTCAACGTCTGGTCACACCACACGCCGCCACTCATGCATGGCTGTCGTACTTAGAAACTGGACTTCACACTTTCTCCATTAATGATGAGCCTTTCCAATTTGGTTAGTGTGAGATACTGCTGAATGGAAAATGGTTGTGTGTTTGGGGGGGGGGGAGGGTATTGCATGCAGCCCACCATCCTCCTTTCGGGGATAGGGAGGGATTTGAGGAATGTTTGGATGTTTGTATAACCAGGCAGTGAAGTGGGCTAGCTATATTAGTCCCACTGCATGAAGATGTCCACCAGCACCACAAGAGGATTGACTGAAAGGTATCATAAGCAAAATGTATCACAAAGAAAGAAGTGTCAGAAAGTCTTCTGTGCAATCTTTAGTTAACTTACTATAACTTAGTGGAGATCTTATTCTTTTTGTGTTTTATCTCCTGTAACTCAGTGGCAGAATACTGTGGCTCTGCATCCATTCTGTAGCACACATCTTCATGACTAGCACCATGTTCCAGTGTCAATGTCTTGCTATAACACAGCAGTCAAAACAGAGATGCCAATTTTATGCCTAGTAGTAGTAGAGTAATTCCAGTCTGTCTGGCTGAGCAGACCCATCAACTACAGACAAGCTGTTGCCCCTGCAAGACCATCCCATACTGTGAACTGATATTCCCTTGCAGTGAACAGTGCCTCACCACAGGGAAGAGTGTGGAGGTTTGGTTCCTAGATGGACACTGCAGTTGCATCTCACCACCCAGTTAATAAGGGCACCATAGCAGGCTCCACATCACACCGTTATTTGGTTATGTGGTTACCACCCAACTATGTAATTGACTTTCTGGGTTGCAGGAAACCATTAGGCTTGTCACTCAGTGTAGTCACCTTATGAAGAAGTAGGCAGCACTGCATCAAGTGAGTGGATGATGCTTGCCACATTTATTACAATGAAAGTGAACAGAATATAGAATACAGGCCTCCTTCTTTCAATTATTTACTCACCCCAGCTGTCTTGCAGGTGGTGCAGCATAAGGTAAAAGTGCGACAACTGAAAACAGCTGGAATGGCAGGCCAGGGTGCTGGTGCTAATGGTGGACACACCATCATCACCGTCAACATCATTTATCACTGTCATCATCATTATCACCAGCACCAGCACGACCATCCTTTTTTAATAAAGTTGATGATAATGTAGACTTACATTTTTCATACCAATGTACTCAATCACTCCAACAGTTGTGGAGCCAGTGCGGTGCAAGGTAAAGGTGCGACAACAGCTGGTACGCGAGGCCAGAGTACCGGGGTTGTTAGTGGACGCAGTGGTGAGGGACGCGGCGCTGGCACTCTCCCGGCAACAGTACCTTGCCCTATCACATCTTGCTTACTCACTTGCTGCTTATAACACTGCCAGGTCAGACCTACTTTACTGTATGTGGTAGGGTGGTAGTGGTGGCAGTGGACGTGGTATAGTTGTGTTACCTTGATTTGGCCCAGATTTTCATTCCTTTGTGGGTAGAAGTCAGCACTACAGCTCTACTTCCTTTCTGTAGCACCTCATTGTGACCAGAACCATATTCTAGTCTTAATCTGTAATTGCAACTCAGATTCAAGATGGAAGGATGGCAGTTTTAGGCCAGGTTGATTATACTGTACTGTGGTTGTGGTTGTGTAGTATTGTGAGTAATAGTGGTATGGTGGTGCATGGTAGCTTGGGTGTTGGTATAAGTGTACTGGTGTAGGTGTGTGGGTGGGGTGTTTGTGAAGGTTAGTGGTTAATGTTGAGAT
This sequence comes from Birgus latro, assembly GCA_018397915.1. Taxonomy (NCBI): domain Eukaryota; kingdom Metazoa; phylum Arthropoda; class Malacostraca; order Decapoda; family Coenobitidae; genus Birgus; species Birgus latro. Next base: position 15,869 of record JAGKTI010017564.1, read on the forward strand.
GCAGTGGTGCAGTAGTGTGAGAAGCAATGATGTTGGTAGTGGCATGTTTGTGAAGATTAATGGTTTGTTGTGGTGTGGTATATAATGATAGTTATATGTAATGATAATTACTAAAATAGATGGATGGATAAGATAAATTGCTGAGATAGAATATAGAGGCTTGGATGATGAGTGAATGGATGTGTGATGCATTTCTTGTGGGCACTGTTAATAGCTGTCCTATTTTTGTACTTTTCTCTTACTGTTTCCATGTCACTTACACCTCATATAAATGGGAGAGAGGGTTAGGATGCTGCTGCTGCTGATAATGATGACAGAGTTAGTTGCATAAATGTAGTGGTAAGCAATAGGTCATTTTTGGTGAATTCTGAAAGTCTCTACATACTGACCTTCCTTCGGCATATAACCTCAAAGTGTTTTAAGTGTTATGTGTCCAGGAGTTGTGTTCTCCTTACCTGTTTGTTCCTGCATAATGCACATTGATAAATTTTTTTGTTATCTGTACAGAGTAAGTAGATAATGGAAGGACAAAAACAATAGACTGAAGAATATTAATGTGTAAAGGCATTTTGTCTTTATCTGGCCTAAACTTTTATCTTTTTACAACTTATTTCACCTAACTAAATGGCAGAATATGACAAAATTGTGGCTCTGCACCTTTCCATAGCTCTTCATGTCTAGCATTGTACTGACTGTCAATCGCATGTCACAGCTCTACATTCAAAATAGAGAGACTGTCATTTCATATCATGTTAAAAGTAAAAAAGGTGTACAGTAATAAGGAAAACAAATTGCTAAGGAGGAGGTGCTACTGAACCTCTTAAGCTGTAGAGAATATAATCATATGTATCTCGATATAAATCTGCATTACAGTACATCCATACCCCAACATCCAGCAGTGATGCGTACTGCTGGGAGTGTTCGGTCAGCGAGTGTGATGGATATCGAAGCAATTTTCCCCATAAGATACGCAGAAAAGCCAGAGGTGCATTCTAGGCCCAAACCCAAACTCTCATAACCTTACTTAATCATTAGAGACTGGCACAGAACACAATAGGTAATGTTATTATCCTCATAAACTATACTATTGCCTAAAAATGAGACATCAAACATCACATGCAGGAAGGTGTTCAGGCCAACAGACACAGTTAGAGTGGACGAGCAGGCCAAGCAGATGGGGGTCAGGTAGGGAGACAAGCAGGGTTGGGGGAGGGTGGGGGGATGGGGAGGGAGACAAGACAGCCAAACTGCCCTACTACCTCCACCCCCATGTGGGAGGATGGGGGGATGGGGGGGAGAGACACATCTGGCATCTGCTGGTGCTGAGTGTGGTGGGAGATGGAGGAGGGATGGGGCATTTGGGTATGGGGGGTGAAGATAGGGTATGGAGGGAGGACGGGGATAGCCGCATTCACCACCACATCCGCATTCAGGTGTGCTCGTTTCAAACCCAGGGAGCAGTGGAGTGTTTTGACTAGTGAATCGACAGCTGTTTGGATTGTAGGAATGTTCTCCAATTTTGTTTGCTCGGTGTAGTGAGTTGTTGGTTATCGATGTGCCAGATATCAGGGTATGCCTCTTGAAACAACTCTACATTACAGTCTCTTGATTTTGGCTTTTCTTTGCTTGGCTTTCATTGTAAGGGACAATTTTCCAGGATAATAGATTTTGATTTCTTTCTGTGCCTGTAGTAGTTGTAGTTATAATCCCAGGTTGATCTGAAATGCAATCCCAGTGGACTGCAGGCTAACCTTACCCTCCTCCTGCAGCTCACTGTCCTCCTTTAGGGACACAGAAAAGTTGTTGAGGGGAATTTATATAACTAGGGAGCAATGTCACCCAGTTATATCAGTTCCATCCTCTCCAGTACCTTTACTGTGCATAAAGAATAGATACAGTACAGTATATGGAAAATTATAGATATGGACAGATAGATACAAAACTTAAAGCGTAGAAATAATGTTAAATGACACTGTGTTATGATACAGACGGTTCCTTCAGTACCGGCCGTTGGTGCCCCTGAAGCGGCACGCAGCTGAGTGGTGGCAGTACGCAGCCCAGGCCATCATACACCACCGCATCAGACCATACTCGTGGAACAGTATCTCTAAACACAGGTTAGTTGGGCACAGTTGATTACAGGTTGTCTTGTTTCTTTCATTGTATTGGGGCTTAATATGTTATGTACAGTACTCTCAGTATCAAAAGTTTAGTAACGCTTCACTACCAGCTATGGTAATGCACATTGCCACATGAAATAATTGTATGTAATAGCAAAACAAGCCACATGACAGAACAGGATGAGAAGAAAGGATACTTCTGATATTCAGAGAAGAATGAGAAATGTGGAAGGCAGGACACAATGCTGGCAGGGAGTTGTTGGCAGACTTGTGATCATATATGTACAGTGAAGCTGTATTTATTACCCAGCAGCTGTGGTTTGAGCACAACTCTGCCTGTCCTTGAAATTGATGAGTGTGTGTGTGTGTGTTTATGTTTGTGTGTGTGTGTGTGTGTTTATGTTTGTGTGTGTGTGTGTGTGT
>JAGKTI010017565.1:2416-18411 GCA_018397915.1 Birgus latro
AAGGGTACGAAGGAGAGAGAGAGAGAGAGAGAGAGAGAGAGATGGACCTACTGACGGACGGATGGGTGGGCAGGCGGGCGGGCTGATGGATAGACGGACGGATGAATTGACAGGCGGTGGGCGGGCGGCAGGACGAATGGGTGGAGAATTGAGGTGAAGGGATGGGAGAAAAAAGAGGGAAAGAGGGGAGGAAGACACAGGGAGAGACGTAAGAGGGAGGAGACAGAGGGAAAAAGAGAACAGAAGAAAAAAAGGATTAAGAAATGGAGAAAAGGTTGATAAGTACGAGAGAAGCGAGTGGAGGGAGGGAGAGAGAGAGGAAGTGGGGGGTAACAGAGAGGGGAAGAAATACTGAAGTCATAGAACAGAGGGAATGAAAGAGAGGAGAGTAAAAAATGGAAAAAAGTAGGTACGTAAGAGAGAGGTGAGGATAGTGAGAGCAAGAGAGGGAGGTAGAAGGAATCTGGGAGTAGATTCGATAGAAGAAAGAAGTGTGGGAATGTTTGAGAGAGAAAGAGAGAGAGAGGAGGAAGAATGTGAGGTGGGGGTTAGTGAGAGTGAGGGGTGTTGGAGGGATTGAAAGGGTTTGCGAGAGGAAATGTTGAGCCAGAAATAAATCTTACGTTACTCAACTTCTGCAGTCATCATCATCATCATCATCATCATCATCATCATCATCATCAACGCCATCAATTTTGCCTCTTTTGCCGTCTAAGGAGTAAGCATCATTCCACCATTCGTCCGCAAAAATTTAACCCCATCTTTTACAGAGACATTTTTTTTTTTTACTTTTTCGAGAGAGCGAAGCGAGCACAAACACTATTAATTCTCGTAGGAAAGTTTGGACGGCTATACCACTTACAGGACCAAAACTGTGTTATTTCAGAAATTACTAAATGTACAGAGGATCTACGCACACAGTTGGAATGAGTATGAAAAAGTAATAACCGTTGCATAAGAAACTTCTCAAATCTCGCCACCAAAACTTCTGAAAAAGTAAGACTGAGCACAGAACTGTTGAATCGGAAGCTGTTAAAGCTACAGTGAGTATACGCTCAAATTATGGAAAGCTTTTGGAGGAGTAATAGATGTTACTTAGTTTTACCCAAAATTTATCAACATAATGCCAAAAAAGGAGCAAATTAAGAGCAAAACTTTAATGAGTGGCTCTCCATGCATTGGCATGGAGAGCCACTCAAACTGACGTTATGACCATTCGAAAATATGATGAATAATTTGAAAGAGTAAATTAATAATAAGCGAGTAGGACAACACACTTCTCAGTAAAACAGCTACATTGACAAGCTTGCTTGCACGAACACGTTCCACCCTCGTAAGACTGAACGACTATACTGTATCTTCATTCTAGTTAACTCAATATGATGCCGCATTTTTCACACCAGGATGGATCTCTCAAAGACAGGGAATCTACCTTAATTCTTAATGACCCTGATAGATATATTACGTTACTTTGAAAAAACCCCTGTTGATTACATTAAATCAAGAACAGGGTCATCCACTTCATGAGAATTCTCTGCATCCTGTACTGCAATGTCTCTCTCTCTCTCTCTCTCTCTCTCTCTCTCTCTCTCTCTCTCTCTCTCTCTCTCTCTAGCTCGCGTGCGCGAGCGCCACTGTTCCAAAATATTCCGCAGTAACTTCACTACCGCTGCCACAACACAGCTCAGCTTTACCCTAGTCATCTTGTCGATTTATTTATAATAAAGTTTTACTGTATTGAACTTTCTCTCCGTATTAAATTGGTTAGATTTTTTAATACCAATAGAAAGGGATGGGTTGGTGAAGGGAGGCAAGGTGTGGTGCTGTGAGAAGGAGGTATCGTATAAGGGGAAAGCATGGTAGAGTGAGAGATAGAGATTGACAGACAGACAAAGGAAGTAATTATAGAGAGATTGTAGCAGATACAAGGAAAGGTGTTTGTGAAAGAACAAGGCTGGGGCATGAACATGGTATATGGGAGGAAGGTAACGACAGAGATTTGGAGAAATGGGAGGAAGGGGAAGAGAGATGGATAAAGGTGTAGAGTGGAAGAGGAAAGGGAGAGACAGTGGCGAAGATAGGGTAAACAGAAGAGCCGAAGAAATAGGTAAGAGGTAAAGATGGAAGGGATATAGGAATGAGCTAAAATGAAATAGGACGTTAGCAAGAGTAAAGAGAATGGAAGACAAAAGTACAAGGGAGAGATAGAGTAGACTGTAGAGTAGGGAGGAATTAGCAGAGAGTAATGAGGATAGACAGAAACAGACGGAGTCATATAGGGTGGAGAATGAATGGAAGAGAGACAGATAAAGATACGGAGAACACAGAGATAACAACAGGCAAGAGGGACAGAAGGAGGAGAGTGTAAAGCAGGAAAGGATATGGGAAAGAAGACAAGAAGTAAAAGAAAAGGAAAAGAAAGAGGAGAAGAAGTAAGGAGAGGAAAGGTAAAGGAAGAGGAGGAGGAGGAAAAGAAAGGAGGGGGAAGACCCAGAGACAAAACCATGGAGAAGACACGGAGAAGGGAAAAGAATAGGCCGACAAAGAGGAAGAGGAGAAAGAAGAGGGTAGACACAGCAGAGAAGGTATGGAGAGGGCACGAAGAGGATTGAAGAAAAAGAGGAAGGAAGAGGAATAAGAAAGAGAACACACACACACACACACACACACACACACACACATATACACACTGGCTACCCCATACACAGAGAGTTTTATGATTAATGAAGGGAGGCGCCTCACTTTCTTATAATGAGGAGCTCAGCCAAGAGGAGTGGTTATTAGAGCTGTGGTGATGAGTGTGTGGTGGTGCGGATATGATGGAGAGTATGTTGGTGAAGTTATGGTGATGTGTGGTGGTGAGAGAATAGTGGTCTGTGGTGATCAGGGTCTGGTGGGGCATACTGGTGAGGGTGTGATGGCAGTGAGTGTAGTGGTGAGTGCGTGGTGGTGCGTGTGCAGATCAGGGTATGTTGGTGTGTGCGTTTGGGTGAGCATGTGTTGTAGAGTGTGGTGTTGAGGGTACGGTGCTGAGTGTGTGATTGTGAGTGTTTCATGGTGAGTGTAGTGGTGAGGGAATGGTGGTGAGTGTGTGTGTTGGTGAAGTTATGGTGATGTGTGGCGGTGAGAGTATGGTGGTGTGTCGTGGTGAGGGGTGTGGTGGCGTTCATTGGTGAGGGTGTGGTGGTAGCGAGTGTAGTGGTGAGAGTGTGGTGGAGAGGGTATAGTGGTGAGTGTGGTGCTGAAGGTATGATGGTGAGTGTGTGTTGATGAGTGTGGTGGCAAGGGTAAGGTGTGTGTGTGTGTGATGGTGAGTGGGTGGTGGTGAGTGTTGTGATGATGGTATGGGTGTTAGTGTGTGTTGGTGAGTGTGGTGGTGAGGGTATGGGGGCGAGTATATAGTGATGAGGGTATGGTGGTGGGTGTGAGGTGGATATAGGCAATTATATAGTCCTAGTACAGTAAGTAATAGTTACAGGCATCAGTATAATTACAGCACAATATGTAATCAGCAGGTGAATCAGGAAGAGAAACACCAACATCCCCTGGCCTAAACTACCAAAAATGTCAAAACACATGATGAATGTCAAATACACGATGCAACTCACGGAACCCAGTTGGCCACGTGACGGAAGCGTGCTACACACACACACACACACACACACACACACACACACACGCACAAATGTCAGCCAGCTGGAAACCAGGAGGTAATATGTACCCAGAAATCAGGTGTAAGAGGGAGCAGTAGGAGAAGGAGATTGAGTAGGAGGCAGAAAGAGATTGAGGAGAGTAGGAGATAGAGTAAGAGGTTGGCAGCCAAACATTAGCTGTCACTCTGATAATCAGTGGGTCACGTCACTCTGTCCGTCACTGAAATGCAGGGGTAGGCAGTGAGCAGTATAACTCCGTCACAGTAACGCCATCTAACCCGAGGGTGTCTCGACCTCAGCTTCACTTACGATACAAGATAGACAGGGGGGAGTGAGACAGAAAAAAAGCCTACCTCGAGACTAGAGAGATAAAACCCACAAATACACAATCTCAACGCTATCCAGCACCTCACGACTCTGACATTGGTATCACCCCACATTAATCTAAACTGGTGGCATAAGTGTCTCGCCAATCTACAACTACAATCCCATCTCCTAAGTTACGACTACTGTCTACATTTGGCAACATCAGTAATCTACGTTACTCTACGATACCCGACACTGGTGGCAACGGTTCTCCACAATTATCCACATTATTGACATTGGTTATACCTACCTACCTAAATACCTACCTACCTAAATACCTACCTACCTATCTACCTTATTGACAGTGGAGAGGGTATGCTGGTGTTTGTGTTGGTGAGTGTGTGGTGGTGTGTGTATGGTGGTGGGTGTGTGGTGGTGAGTGAGGTAGCGAGATTATGGTGGTGAATGTGGCAGTGAGGGTATGGTAGTGAATGTGTGTTGGTCAGTGTATGGTTGTGAGTGTGTGGTGGACAGGGCACGGTGGTGAGTGTGTTGGTGAACGTTGCAAGTGAGAGTGTGGTGGTGAGGGCATGATAACGAGTGTGTGGCGGAAAGAGTATGAAAGTGAGAGTGAGTTGGTCAGTGTGTGGAGTTCCTTTTTAATGCAAGGAAGAAGGAACCAAAGGCCAGGAGCCTGCAAACTGTTCCTTCTAAGAAAAAACAAAAAAGAATACAAAAGAGAGCTAAATTCAAGATCCGTTCATTTCGAGATGCCTGGACACACTGCGTTGCAAAGACTGGAGACCTTAGGAAGTAGGAAATACAGACATGGAAACAATTTCAGAGTTGACCTGTTGCATAAATGAAGGACTGGGAGTAACAGCGAACTCTTGATTAGAGACTTGGACAGAAAAGGGATGAGAGTTTGTTGCTGGACGGGTGCTATGTGCCCATTGTAGAGGTAGAGGGATGTACATATACACAACAGCCACCTTTGGCTTTGAGTATAGAGAAAGTAGGAGGATACAGAAAAGGGTTTGCTATCATCACCTTTGGCTTTGAAATGAGTATAGAGAAAGTAGGAGGATACGGAAAATCAGTTGCTTCAGACAGCCGAGTCTCAGTTAGGGGTGAGGTTTAGAGGAGGAGAGGTGGTGCTCAACAGAGCGAAAGTTAGAGGAAAGGCCGCGAATGTTGCAGAAATGAAGAAGAAGTGAGTCAGACAGTGGTTCCAGGCAGCTCGCTGAGTCGTTACCGGCAGAGGGGCGGATGCTGGGGGCATTTATGTGCACATCTGCCTGCTAAGTAGTTTGCCAGCCATCTTTTTATGTTATTGCGCATGTTTGTGTTCAATATTTTGTTTGTGAGGTTGTTGTGGGGGATACCATCAAAAGCTTTGCTAATTCCTAGTGTGATTAGGAGGACTCTAATTGGTGGCCTAGTTGAATTGATGCCATCAAAAACTCTCTGAGTAAGGTCTGTAAGAGGAGTGTTTGTGGAGTGTAGTGGCCTAAAACCATGTTGTGATGAGGCTAGGGGGATATAAGGTGTAACTAGTTTTAATATCAGTCATTCATTGACTTTGGAGGGGGTGCAGAGGAGTGTGATGGGGGATGGGGGGGGTTAGGAGGGTAACGTGGGGTCTTTGTTGGGTTTGGGGATAGCAATGATAATGCCATGCTTCCAGATGTTGGGTATCATGTTATGTGAGTAGCTATAGTTTGATATGTTGGTGAGTGCTTGTATACCTTGTGGTCAAAGGTGTTTAAGGTGTATATTGCTTAAGTTGTCTGGTCCACAGGCAGATGAGTGCTTGAGGTTGCTAATAATGTGCTTCGTCTGGTTGTAAGTGAAAGGTGCGAAGTCTGGGTCTGTGGGGAACTGTCTCTTGCGTTGGATGACACGTCGGTGATCGCGATGGGGGTTTAGATGGCTGACATGTGAAAAGTGATTGATGAGAGTGTTTGCTTGTTGTTTGTTTGAGGGTATGGTGTCTGTCGTTGTGATGGCAGCGTGTGATTGTGTAGTGTTGCTGTTGAAGAGTGTGATGTTGTTTAGTGTTTTGTAGAGTTTGCTTGTGTTTGTTTTGTGATCAAGTGTTTGGAGATAATTATTCCAATTTAGTTTTTGCTGTTCTGATATTTTATTGTTTAGTTGAGTGTTGAGTTCTTGTATTTGTTGTACTGTGTCTTGTGTATGGGATGTTTGGGAGTGTCATAGTGTGTCGCGTTGACTGATGAGGCCTTGAATTTCTTGTGTGAAGTTGGGGTTGTCTCTTTCTGTTCCCCTTAGGAATGTGTCTTCTGTCTGCGTTTTGAATAATTGAAAGTGTGCACAGCGGTGTTAATGTTTGTGATGGGTGTACTGTTTAGTGTTTCAAAATGTTGTTCTGTTTCAGTTGTGAAGGCCTCCCAGTTGTCTCTCTTATAATTAGCATATTTGTATCTGTGGCCAGCTTGGGTGATTCTGGTTTTGGTAGTGATGAGGACTGAGAGGTGGTTAGAGCCCATGGTTTTGACCATTCTCCAGGATGTTGTGGAGGTGAGGTTTGGGGGGCAGAAGGTGATGTCTGGGGATGATGGGAGGAATAAGGCTTGGTATGGGACATGGCATATGTTGATGCAGATTTTTGAGTATGAAAAGATTATCTGTCTGGGATTGTAGTACCAGCCCTCTGTCTGTATCAGGGTTGTTGACATGCCAGGTCGACACCTTGGCATTGAAATCACCACCCAGGATGATGTTGGGTATGTTAGTGATGTGGTGTATTTGAGGAGAGCAATTGTGTGGTACTGTGGGGGACGAATGGGGGGGGAGGGGAATGTATGTATTGGCGATTATTATGAGTGATTTGTTACCAGTGCGTATTTCAATTGACTTTATTTCTGTTGTGGTTTCTTGTGGGGGGAGAAGTGACTTTGTGTGTGCACTTGTATCTGAAAAGTTGATGGACTGGTGTACCAGGGTGATGAGTTTACCGCCACCGCCGTCGGCCCGGTCTTGTCTGATGGTGGCGAAATTATAAAATGTAGGTGTTTTTTGTGTTCTGCGTAGTTTTCTTTGTGTATGTTTTGTTGTTTGATGAATTGTGTGAGATCTTGTTTTTTGGTGTTTATGCCATTTATGTTTATTTGAAGAATGTTTATGCTGTGTGTACGATGTGTGTTGGGTGCCGCAGCACGGGGGGGAGGTGGCGGTGTGGATGGAGGGGCAGGGGTAGGAGGAGGTTGTGATGGAGGTAAGGGTTGGGATGAATTAGACTGGGGTGGAATGGGGCGGTTGGGGAACTGGATGGTGTGGGAAGGATCGATGGGTTAGGCTGAGGTGGTGTTTAATATTAGTAGTAGTAGTTGTTGTTGTTGTTACTTTAATATCAAAAATTACAACAATAGTATTAATAACAGCAATAGTAATAGTAGTAATTAATTTAATAATAATAGAAGAAAAAAGCAAATGGGGGACGTGGAAGGTGTGTGCAAGATATTCACAGAAGAATTCTTGGCAGCATATGAGGTGGTGCGTGGGATGAAGAGAAGACAAAAGGGGGTGCAAGGAACAGCTTGGTGGACTGAAGGGGTGAGAGAGGCTGTGGCACAAAAGAAGAAAGCATGTGGTGACTGGATGAGAAACAGGGGCGTGGAAGAAGCTGAGAGACGGAAGAGAGAGTTATATGTAGAGAGGAGGAGAGAGGTGAAAAGATTAGTAGAGAGAGTAAGAAGAGAGTGGATGAGGAAAATGGAAGGAATCTGAGTGTAGGTTGAAGAGAATGTAAGATAATGTATTAGAAGAGGTAAAAAAAATTAGACAGGTTGTCAAAGAAGTTAATCGGAGCGTGAAAGATAAAATTGGTAGATTTCTGGTGGAGAAGGAAGAAACAGTGAGCAGATGGAGAGAACACTGAGGAATTGTTTAACATTGAGAATGAAAGTAATGCGAGTATAAGTGGCTGGGGAATGGCTGGGAGAAGGACGGATGTGAGAAGAGAGAAAGAAATCAGTAGGATGGAAGTTGTGGAAGCAATGAAGAAAGTCAAAATGGGGAAAGCCCCAGGAACTGATGGAGTGTGTGGTGAAATGCTGAAGCATGGGGGAAAAATAATAATAGAATGGATGTGGAGGATGTGCAATTTGGCCTGGGAGGAAGGCAGAGTCCCAGAGGATTGGAAGTCAGGTATAATTATTCCCATATACCAATGGAAAGGGGAAAAAAGAAGTGTGTGCTAATCATAGGGGCATTTGCCTTCTTAGTGTAACAGGAAAAGTATATGGAAGGATGCTTATTGACAGAGTTAGGGAAATAACAGAGGAATTAGTTGGAGAAGAACAGGGAGGATTTACGAAAGAAAGAGGTTGTGTAGAACAGATATTCATTCTTAGATCTTTAGTGGAAAAGTTTCTAGAGAAGGAAAAGAAGTTGTATGCAGCCTTCATGGATTTGGAGAAACCATATGACAGGGTGGATAGACAAGGACTGTGGAAAGTATTAAGAATATATGGAGCAGATGGGAAGGTGTTGAAGGCCGTGAAGCGTATGTATGAGGGTGCTAAGGCTGCAGTGCATGTGGATAGTGAACTGAGTTAATTTTTCTGTTTGAAGGTTGGACTGAAATAAGTATGTGTCATGTCTCCATGGTTGTTCAATCTGTATATGGATTGGGTTATAAAAGAGATACAAAGTAGGACAGTGGACGTTGGAGCAGCCCTAGTGAGAGAGGACAGTGTTTGGAAACTCCCTGTACTGTTGTTTGCAGATGATACTGTGTTGTTAAGTGAAGACGAAAGGGAGCTGCAAGGCTTCGTGGATGAGTTTGGGAGAGTATGTAAGAAACGGAATCTAAAAGTGCATGTAGGGAAGAGTGAAGTGATGGTCTTTGAGAGGAGTGAAGTCAGTAAATGTAGAGTGAGGTTGGATGAGGAGGAAATGGAAAATGTGAGTACGTTTAAGTACTTGGGTAGTGTGATAAGTAACGATGAAAGTTTAGAGGCTGAAGTGCTTGAAAAGATACTACAGGGAGAAAGGTTGCTGGTTCCTTGAAAGCAGTGATAAGAAGCAGGGAAATGAGCATGGAAGTGAAAAAGCTACTACATGACAGTATTGTGACACCAATTCTAACGTATGGAAGTGAAGCTCTCTAGCACCAGGAGATATTTTAACATAGAACTTTATACACCTGATAGATAAATGCAGAAGAAAAAACAGATCATCATCATCATCATCATCATCATCATCACCGTCACCATCATCATCATCCCAGCGCTAAGTCTAATAATGAGAGAAGGTGAAGTAGTAACCAGAAACAAACTGTGATTATAATAACGCAGATGTAGAACTATAGCAATACTCTTATTAAAATGACGGGAAAATTGGTCTGCAAGTAAAACAGGGATAAAAACATGATGAGTACTATGAATTTGTGGTGGTTTACGAGTATGTGAAATTTACAGGTAATACAAGATGAGGCTGTGTCAGACTGCAATACCCACGCCCACATATTAGTCTACCGGCTGGACTTTTAACTTTGCAGGCTGACTTTGACCTTCGAGTGATTGTTCTCTAAGTCATATTGCTTCATTCTTGCCTGGCCTTTAACAGTTCCACTAAGTTTGGTAGAAATTGAATTAACACTGTTTGAATTAACCTTCTCTGTGAGCTTGACTTTAACCTTCCCTGTTACTTTTACCTTGAAGAGAATGCTCTCAAACTCGAAATGCTTCGCTCTTGCCTGCACATTAACTCCTCTGCTAAATTATTTTAGAATCAGATCATTTTGGGTTGACCTTGCCTTGTGACCATGAGTGTTAATCATTCCTATGACCTTAGAATCGAATCTCTTTGCCCTTGTATTATTATGCACAGTTCCACAAGGTGTCGATAAAACCGGATAAAAACCATGTAAGTCAACCTGGCACTCTGTTCGTAGACATGTTGGAAAAAGAAACACCGATGTGGGACTTAGTGTGTACTGACTTCACCTCACGGCTTCCTCAGAATACAATTGCTGAATATACACACCATATTTCCTTTACATATAGCTGACGGCAGTGGGGGTGTGAGGGGGATAGAGGTACTGGTTGGGGAGTGGTAGGGGGCAGGTAGGGTAAGGAAATTGAGGTCACAGGGGAAGAGAGATTACGGATCACGACACAAGGACGAAAAGAAAAGAAAAGAAACAAGGGACAAGTAAAGTGGTAATGTTATCCAGTGCCAAAAACATGCCAGGGCTATCTGGGAACGGGCAACGGCTGAGAAATCCAGTGATGTGACACGCATAATCCTGCCCAATAACAATACAAGCAACAACACTGCACGATTTTTAAGAAATTCCGGATCTGAGGTAGCTTTCAAGGCATCTCAGACAGTGGGTGATCTAGTCAGACACAAGGTACGAACCAGCAACACAGGGAAGAGAGGTGCTTACCCCATTCTATGTGCAGTATGTGATTAGGTCTACACAGGTGACACAGGGTGTGATTAAGAAGAGAGAATAAAAGAACACCACCAACGCATGTTTAGTTCACAGATTTAATACAGGTCATATATTTTGTAAAAGGAAGCAGATTTAAAAAGACGCAAGTGTCTTGAGGCAGCTGTAATAGCATTATTCCAATACCACTTAACGGAATAGTTGATCTTATCACCTATCAACTTCTGTGGTCAAATATAGTGTCAAGAGCAAAACCTCCTCACAACACCCCCTATAAACTCAAAACATCACCCTTTCTTCCTTCCTTCCTTCCTTCCAGCCCCCTCTCCATCCATCTCCATCCTTCTCTTCACCCAGCTTCTTACCCACCTATACAACACTACAACACACGCACACACACACACACACACACACACACACACACACACACACACACACACACACACACACACACACACACGTGCTGTGACCGGCAATCCCTTTCCCCTGTGACCTCAATTTCCATGCCTGAACCATTCCTTCCCTCTCCCAAAGGTCTTTCCATTTCACCTGTCCCTTGTTTCTTTTCTTTCCCTTTCGTCCTTCTGCCGTGATCTGTAATCTCTTTTCCCCTGTGACCCCTCCTTCCTTACCATATTTGCCCCCTACCATAGCCTCCAGCCCCCTCACACCCCCACTGTCTTCTGCTATATATACAGGAAATATGGTGTATATTCAGCAATTGTATTCTGAAGAAGCATTGAGGCGAAATGTCAATACACTCTAAGTCCCACTATGGTGTTTCTTTCTCCAAGTCGGCCTGGCCATGTGAGCGTGACCTTTGAGATATTGTTCTAAAAAAATAAGAGGGCAGTCCCTGGGCTGCCCCTGAACCCTTCTACCAAGTTTGATTTAAAAGGAATATAAACTGTTTGAGATATTTTCTTCACACGTAGGCACAGGGGTCAACCTTGCCATGTGACCTTGACCTTTACCTGGTTGTTCTCAAAATTGAATCCCTTGGTTTTTGCCTGACCCTTAACCCTTCCACTAAATTTGGTTCATATCAGATCCTTGATTTTCCTGTTACCTTGGCCTTTGACCTTTCCCTGTGGGCTTGACCTTTGACTGATTATGCTCATAATCAAATAAATTATTTTTGCCCTATTATCAACCCTCTCCTTCAGCTTGGTCTAAATCAGTTAAAAAATGTTTTAGTTGATTTAGCTCTGTGACCTTGACGTTTAAGCTTGTGTGCTAAGAACAGCAGGTTTAGTTCTTGTCTGATCTTCAACCCTTCTACAAAGTTTGGTTTAAACCGGATCAAAATCCTCTGAAATACTTTTATACACGTGTGTCGAACTTCAAACTTTCCTTGTCACCTTTATCTTGGACTGATTGCTATTTAAACTGTATCATTCTTACTAACACTCAGCCATTCCCACAGTTTAAAAACTGTATAAATTATTTGTGTTAGGTCATCAAAAACAATTTGTTTTTAATGGGCTGTTCCACATCCCTTACAGTGTTTACATCATGCCTGGTTAACATCAGATGAAAATTATTTGAGTTATTTTGTTCAAACAGACAGACAAGCAGACAGAGAGACAGACACAAAAGTAAAACACAATACCCCACGCTTCCGAGAGGGGGTATAATAGCGACTTGAGACTGAACTAAAACTGCATTAAATCTAGCTATGCTTTGCCACTGCATGTTCAAAGTTATACAGATAGATTAGTAGGTTAACACTCTAAGGCTCCCATGAGTAACTCTTGGCAGATCATATTCATTTGTTGTCAACTGGAATAGAATCCAAGAGCTGTCACAACCATGAAGGAGTTAAATGTGATGGTATGATCACTGCCACTCACCTGGGACTCACACGCAACTGAATAAAATCGTCTGCCGTTAGCTTAGATAAAGTAATAGAGTTGTCCCGACCATAACAACGTTAAAAGTAAACATCATCACTCCCAGGCTCCTGTATTCACCCTTAACCGTGTAAAATCGACTGCCAACAACTCGAATAAACTAAAAGAGAAGAAGCAACGATGAGGCGGTTAAGAGACATGTATATTTAAGAGAAAACTTTTAAAAATGTGAATTAAGAGGAACCAAACATGAACAGCTCGCACATACAGGGCACTTTTCGACGCAGGTAAACAACGCTGAAGCATAGAATACAAAGAATATTACTGTAGAGGTAGAGGAATAATTATCAAAGTATGTTAACTGAGGTAAGTCTGAGTGTGGCTTCACCATTGTTACCAGTCCCACAACCAGCACTTAACAGGGGCACAGTGGAGGTTTACCTGTGTTTATGACGGTCGTTACTTGGCTTTACAGAGGCAATTGCCAGGTTTACAACAGGTAGGGAAGGACTGGTATGTTTTATTATATGAACACTGCAGCCAATTCACAATAACGCCAGAAGATTTATATAGCTTAGCAGAAAACCTTGGAAATCACTGGGCTGGAAGCAATATCCATTAACTCTTTCGACCTGGGGACGTACTTTACATTTGATTTCGGCTAACACCAAACGATCTTATTCAGATAATTAGACACCCTGGGGCTGAAAGAATTATATTAAGTCTCCATTAACATTTTTCTGCCTGTGGACGTAATTTGCATTTTATTTGGCCATGCTTTGTATCCTCATCTTCAGTACATAGATATCATAAGCAGTGTTCTCTGTAACGGAACTCGAGGACTGTTACTATTTGTTTTCCTTTGTACTTTAACAAATAAATGACAGACGATTTTCATCAGGGTACCGTCTGATCTTGTTACTGTAACTTGGCCTAAGTTTAATTATATCACGTATATATCATTACCACCACCACCATCATCAGTATCTCCAGTACGACCCGCGTCACCACCAATAGCATCATTACCGCCACCATCATCATCATCATCAGTATCGTCGCAGTCCTTTTCCTCACCTTCACAACTGTTCGCCACAAAGGAGCACAGAGGAACAGAAACAGCAAAAGACCTGCTGGTCCTATCGTGGCTGTTTGTTTTAGGGAAGATAATAACGAAGAAAACAATTATATGTTTTGAAAGACAAGGATAGAAAAGCAGAAAATGTTTTGATATCACAGAGCTGTGTATTGTTCAGTTGGAAGGAAAATCATTCCCACATAAACAGTATTATCATTATGTGGGTAATATTCTTAGATGTTGGAGAGGGACGCCTTCACGTACTGACACCGATATGACCGGGCCGTGGAGCTGCCTTGTTATACAAACTTTCCTCAGATCCGTCCCTATTCTTTTGTTACTACTGATGCTGCTGCCTCTACTACTACTACTACTACTACTACTACTACTACTACTACTACTACTACCACTACTACCACTACTACCACTACTAATACTACTACTGTTACTATTACTACTACTACTGCAGCTACTACTTCTACTACTACTGCAGCTACTACTTCTACTACTACTACAAACAGCCTTATCACAAATGTACCCACATACACAGCATCATTATATATAGATATTGTTCTTCATTTCGCCTTATACTGCCTCACCATAATTTCTATCACCATCTGATACATGTCCATCTCCTTAACCAACATCATCACCATCACTGCTATCATCATCACATCCTCTTTCCTCAGCTTCACAAACTTTCGCCTCTCACCATAAAATCTCTCATCATCATCATTATCAGCAACTCTTTCCTCAACCTCACAACCTTTCACCTCAGTTTCCCCACCATCTGTTGCCTCTCCATCTGCCCGCACCATAACCAGCATCCCCTCCACACCCCATACTGTTACCACCACCATCTTCTCCACAGCTTCCTCTCCCAACAGCACACACGCCTTACAAAACCATCAGCTTCAGTCACATTACAGAGTTGTAGTTTAGTGATTAGGACGTCCCAGAGGGAGTGATGGCGTCGCCTAGTTTCGATCCCCAAGAGGTTACTGGAGATTTGTGCCTCCGCCAACGAATTTGGATGAAGGTTATGTATTCATCCGTGTCTGTACGTCTGTTTGTCAAGGAAGAGTTCATTAGATTTTGAGGTGGGTGCAGATCCGGATGCAAGAATAAATTGTAAATTTTATTTCGTAGGCAAAAGTATGCGCCCTCTTATATGCAGCAGGGTAAACCAACACCTAAGAATTAACCGACTCTTTGAGATGGTAAAAGTATTCTTCTTTTATGTAAGAGGAATTGCAGCAGTAAATCATAAATTTTATTGACTTTAATGGAGGTATGCGTTCTCAAGAGTTTTTCCTTTCAAAAAGTAATACTATCAAGGTAAACAGGCTGGTCATATACCCTTCAGTGTTCCAAACTACGGTAATCTAGCCTCAGACGCCTACATTTAGACCACAGTTATGTTGTTGTGCTGTCATTCATTTACTTCACGTGGGAATGTGTGTGTGTGTGAATGGATAAAGGCCCCAGCTCTTTCTACACGGCGAGTCTGTGTACAGCGTCGTGACAAAGCACACACGAACACATTATGGTAGAAAGAAGTGTGTGTGTGCGTGTGTGTGTGTGTGTGCGCGCGAGTGTGTGTGTGTGTGTGTGTGTGTGTGTGTGTGTGTGTGTGTGTGTGTGTGTGTGTGCGTGTGCGTGTGCGTGTCAGAGACTCCTGATTCACGAAGGAGTCGGAACTGGACTTAATCATTTGCCCACTTGTGTTCAAGCAGTTCCTTCAACTTTATCACAACTGCATAGTAATTGCCCTTAAAACCAGCACTATAGCAACAGCATACAACTACCTACACCACTCGCATTGTAATATATCAGTCAGATCCTTCACTATAAATGCATAATAACTTACGTCTTCACTAGCACAGTAACTCTCATCATAACAGTAATTACGTCCTCCAGTGTACTTGTCACACAGCCTCAAAATACCCATTGTCTCAGTGTTCATCAGTCCGTCAACCTCAACACCACTGCACAGTCACCAACAACGCTCTTTTCATAACTGTTCAGCTGTTACCTTCTCCAGCACGATCATAGCAATACATCTTGCGTCGTGATCCACACAGTCCCTACCTCTACGACCGTCATCACATCCTGTTCACAAACAAGTATCTCCACCCATACACACACACCGCTACAACCAACATCATGAACACCACAGCAACCATCACTACCATAACCGCCACCGAAGCACAATCATCCTCATCACCACTACAGTCATGTGTCTAACTTGGTCTCAACCTAACATCTCCGTACTGGGTAATGAGCTATAGCAAGAGACTAACAGTAAAATATGGCACTAGTCGCGAAAACGTGAATTGAAATGGCTTAAAACTACAATAGTCATACACTATTTACCAATGAGCTACGAGAAAACTGTCAGATTAAAGTGGACGACCTATTGAATTACAAAAATATTTTAAAAATTCTCCTTCCCCTGATCACCCAGTATTTCATTTGTGGACCTGGAGATAGCTTAGGCTGTTGCTAGTCATCTAGTAGGGGAGCATTTGGATTGAGTAAAAATTGCCTAAATAACTATCGTGCAGCAGTCGACAGGCATTATATCAAAGCTATACACTCACTGTTCACACTCACGTTACATTCAGCCGCACACACACACACACACACACACACACACACACACACACACACACACACACACA
>JAGKTI010017566.1:0-18409 GCA_018397915.1 Birgus latro
TCATCTAACACACCATATTTGGGCTTACATTTTGTACTGGTTCAACCATGTTATAAAGTTTGAGTTTATATTCCGTACTAGTTTAGCCATTTTGTGATAGGACGCTCACCATTCAATCACTCGATGTAGCACTGCTTTCGGGTGCTTGTCTTTTCCTCTCTTCCTTCTTTCTTCTCTTCCATCCTCCTCTGTCTTTCTTTCCTTCATTCTTTCCTCTTCCTTCTCTTTACGGGTGACTCTACACTGAGTGACAAGCCAAATGGTTTCCTGTATACCAGGAAACCATTTACTATGCTGGGTGGTAACCATAAAACCAAATTATGGTACCTGGTGCTTTTGTGGGTAATTAGGGCGCTCCAGTCGGATTGAGCCGGTGTGGGTTTATATCCAAGGGAAGGTTGGGCATTATTCCTCCCGTAATTCCACTCAGGGATGAGTGAGGCTGAGCACTCTCATCTTAAATGTCAGGACCAACTTGCCTATCCCCGGGCTCTTACTCTTCTCATGAGGTAACACTGGATTCGATGATTATGATAATGATGATGACGATGATGATGATTAACAATTTTATAATATTTGAGTTTATATGTTGTACTGAATTAGCCATGTTATAAAGTCACTTAAGCAATAAGTCTTTAACACTTTCTCTCCGAAACATTTGTCATGATTAAAGGATTTTAAATGGGGAAATCTCGGGGGCCGAGCCCAAAACCCCGGTTATATGATTACCACCCAGCGTAGTTACTGGTTTCCTGGGTACAGGAAACCATTTAGCTTGTCATTCAGTTTAGAGACCAAAAAGCATCCCTACACTGAGTGAGTGGATGAAGAGTGCCCCCATCTACCACAGGTTTATGTAAAGATACAGAAAGTGGTGAATGTTTTTCGTGTATCAAATAGAGCCAGGATTCCGAGGGCTTTAGTGGTGAGTGAATGAAGCGTGGGCCATTGGACTTGGCAAAGTGAGCTGTCTGGACATTGCTACTCCTCACCCTGCCCTTGGGTGGGAAAAGAGGTCGGGATGATGATGATGATGATGATGCTAACACTTTCAGGATAAGGCTCATCAACGAGGTATTTCTATTTATATTCCAAAAATTTGTCTCAGGATTGGAAATACCAGGGTGTGTTTTCCCAGTTTTAAGGTTCTGGTTGATTTCCATATGTCACCAGTTTTATTCTGCCAAGCTACCCAGTGGTAATCATAAATCAAAGCTGGAGAGGTAGCAACTCGAGGTACAGTGTGCCAAGCGGCTCCCCACAATTTCTGGTCATTTTGCAGGCGCCAGTTTGTGTGTGCCAGCTCCTTAAACTAAATATACGGTGATTCCAAGCATTCATAATGATTGTAATTCATCTTTTCATGTGCCTTAATCTCAGCTTTGCTAACCAGTTTACTGTGCGTACTGAGTTATTCAGGAAAATATATACAAATAACTTTTCCTGATATCATGCCTCAATTCCCTCACAGATGGACACACTATGAAAGCCCAGACTCTGTCATCGCTGGTAAGTGGTCCACTGCGCTGGCATGACCTTCTGATTGTGCATGACAACTACAGTCTACATCTGCTTGACACAAGTCAGTTGGTGTCGGCGGCTGGAGCCTCCCTTACGCCTGTCTTCCTCGCCACCCAACACTCACTCCTCCACACTGCCCGTCCCCCACACCACACTAAAGGATCCCACCACACTGCCATCATCATCTTCCACCACGACCCGTCTGCCTTCCTCCTCCTGCTGGCAAGCAACAAAGAGTGGAACCCCAGCTACCTCATCCTCTTCTGTCTTAACCCCCACCTCAACACTACGTCGGTAATCAGTCAACCTGTCGTCCAGCGCTCGGAGTTCATCTTGTTGCTGCAGCCACAAGAACGAGCAGGACGTCAACGCTTAATCACCTACACAAGTTTACCCACACGCGCCAAAGCACCACTGGGAGTCTGGAGCAACAATAAATTCCACACAAGACACACACTCTTCCCTGATCGCTTCAGGGACTTTGGCGGACGGATTCTCGAGATCCCAGTGTCCTGCTACGATGAACCATTCCTGTATTTTGGCAAGGATGGTAAATGCCGTGGCGGGAACCTGGATGCACTTCAGATCATTGGCGATAAATACAACTTCACGCATAAAATCACCCTCATAGACACAATTACGTGGGGAGTCAAAGAGAATGGAACCTGGAATGGGATGCTGGGTGATATGATGTACAATAATAAGGACATAGTGATTAGTTCAATAATGCTGAACACTGATCGGTTCAGCGATTTCGACTATGCCTACCCCTACTGGCGATTAGGCTATGCGATCCTCCTACGTAATCCACCGCCCATGCCTCGCTGGAGGAGTATCTTGTACCCTTTCTCTACTTTGTTATGGGGCTTAATTCTGGCTTCCACCATAGCAGTCGCCTCTCTGCTCTCCTGCTTACTTTATTACCTCCATCACCTCAGTGACCCCGTCGACATCATTTTCAAGGTAATTAACCTTTTAGATTTGCTAAAGTACTTGGTGTAGCTGGTAACGTTAACATACAAGGATCATTCGTTCGCTCGTTCGGTCGTTCATTTTTTAAGGCACCAACATGTTTGTATGCATCGGCCTTGACTGCTCGAAATCTGGCAGCTTCCTTGTTCAATTCCCTTATAACTAAGGTCACGCTCAATGACCTCGTCCCAGGTCTTTGTCAGTCTACCTCTCGCAGCCCTACCCCTAACATTAACACTTCTTACTTTCTGCGCCCAGTTATCATCCTCCATCCTCTCCACATACCCAAACCATCTCAATCCACCTCTCCTCATCACAATACCAATACACGCCAGTCCCTTCCTACCCCTCAACTCTTCCATCGTAAATCTAGTCCCCCCAGGCCTCACACTCAGGGACGGACTGCACATCCACCTAACAATTGTCATTTCAGTACGTTTGAGCCTGCGAATATCATCTTTCTTTACTGCCCAGGTCTCACTACCATACAGCATTACACTCCTAACACATGCTGCATACAAAGATCCCTTAGTACAGCGGGAGAGCCCTCTCAATGTCAGGATAGGCAACAACTCCCTGATCTTCTTCCAAGCACTCTTAACTGTAGCCTCAACTCCAGCACATAACATGTCTCCCACAAAACAAAACTCTTCCACACACTCGAGACTCATCAGCAAGTTCAATCCTTTCATGCCTGACAATCTTCTCTTGCTCTCCCCGACACACCACACACATGAAATCAGCATTATCTATCAGTCTACCTCTAATACTGAGCAAAATGTCATCTCCTTTGAAAAATTATGTAATTCTTAAGCTAAACACAATCTTTTATTTTTTACTTTTTGTGCTTCATGGCCATACCATGTACGGAATTATTTTGTCATACTGTGTGTGTGTGTGTGTGTGTGTCCGACTCTGGGCATAGGCTTCACAGCCTGCTATCAAGGCCCAGCAGTCCTCCTACATACCATACACCTCCACATGTCACCACTTCGGCGCTAACACCCATCGTCCATATTGAATACATGCTAGGGCTGTCTCATACAGGACTGGTGTATTGGTATTAGCGGGGGTATTTTTACGACATGTTGACGGGACATCTGGTAGAGCAGTAATGCCTGATTTATTGAAATTGAAATCCTTAAACTGCTCCCTGCCCCAGCGCGGATTTGAACCAGCTTATGAATGTATACAGTATATGATATGAAGAACTGAAATCTAAGAAAAATTTTGACAGTTTACAACAATAAATAATTTGTCTTTAGGGCTGTCATATGCAGGCAGCGTAATAGAATCGACTGTAAAAAGTGTATACACATTTCCTATAAATTGCAAATAAATATAAGCGGAATTTCAAAATGTCCTTGCATTGAAATAATTTATATTTTAAAAATCCAGGTGTGTTATGAAAATATATTAAATCACTCTCTGTATGTTCGTATTTTTAGTTTGTTGTTTTCCGGGGAGGGGCACTAACCCTCCGCCAACCCACTTGAGTCACGTAGGGAACACGTGTTGTTTGGTTATAAGGTTACCAACCAGCGTTGTAAATGCTTTCCTGGTATACAGGAAATCATTTGGCTTGCCACTCAATGTAGAGATATCCTAAAAACAGAGATTCACTACACTAACTGGGTGGATGATGGGCGCCCCCACCTACCGTTGTGGTGTGGATGTGGATGTGACAGGAAGCGTTAGGAGAATCACACTGAGGTGGTTTGGACATGTGGAGAGGATGGAGAGTGAGAGACTGACGAGGAGAGTGTATGTGAATGAGGTGGAGGGGAGGAGAAGGAGGCGGAGGCCAAGGATGAGATGCAGGGATAGAGTGGAGAAGTATATGAGCTGGAAGCAGGACAGTGAAATGGAGGGGTACAAGGCGACATGGAGACGATTTGTTTTTGGCCATCCCTTACGGGATTGAGGCGTCTGGCAATAGATAGACAGAGACAGATTCTCTGTATGTTCTGAAGCTCCGCTCAATGGTTAACAAGACAGAAATACAAACACATTAGAATTCTCTAATTTTAACTGAGACAAGCATAAAGGCACAACGTACACAAATCATACACAAAAACATTGCATTTGAAAAAGTATATCATTTTCAATTTCAGTATAATTATGGTTATCAATTTATGAAGTAGTTATAATGAAGAACCATTCCAGTCTTTGTCATTAATTATATTACCAGAGTAATTGGTACTTGTCTGGTCCCTGCTGAACGGACTGAATGAACACCTTCAGCCCAATGGATGTCTCCTGAAATTAATGAAATCATCGAATTGTACACAGAGAATCAAAGGAAATGTTCTCTGGACAAAGGTATGACTTCATAAACAGCATTTATAAATATCAGGAACAGGCTGCAGTTGCCTCTCAGTAGTGTCAGTACAAGCAGGTGTGGGAACAATTATGTTCGTCACTCTGTATCTGTCAAGTGTAGGACAAAGAAGAGGTCCAACTTGTTCTACTCCAGCCTAGTGATATTAAGCCCGTTCCATCACAACTGGCTGCATTCACACACATACACTCCACTGTCTCTCGTTACTAAAGTTGGTTTTCTTTGGAAGAAGTAGAAACACATAGATTCCGCACTGTCACTTCCCGTGTTCTTCCTGTAAAAAAAAAAAAAATCCTAGTTTAGATAACGCTTTAATCGGAGAAATTATTTGGTTATGCAGGAAGATCAAAAGACATGTGAAGATTATCAACTCTCATTTCCTTGTATTTCCTGCGTGAACGAATCCTTGTTACGACACAAAATTGACCATAAGCTTATTAGCAAATCTGGACCCAGTCAGACAAAGTCATGGATGTTATACATTAAGCTAACTTCAAGAGGGCGTGGCTCTGATGTATTAGGTATTTATCAGTTATCTGTAATAAATATATTATCTGCCCATGTTACAGTAAGTGATTATATCAACATTCTTCTGTGCCTTTATAAGAAGAACTTCATTATTTCAGTTGTTCCACGTGATGCCCAACACACTTGTGTGAGAAAAAAAATGTCTACCTTAATGAGCCTTTTGCATTTGAGGGGTATAATTATAAGTCTTCAAACCAACAGTTTCTTCTTTGTTTTTCTTAGTATATTATGTACAACTGTGTAAGGATCAGGTGCTATATTGTAATCCAGAATTTTGCAGAACTCCATATTTCTGATCCATAAATTTCTGCAGAATAGGAAGGGCAAAATGATTATATAATTATTTTAAATATAATGACATTTCATATTTCATATAACTGTTTTCAGGAAATTCCAATAATCTATTTCACGAAATTCATTTCATGGTTTTTCAGCCATGAATTCAGATAATATAAGTTGGCTGACATAATCGTATGTGACAGATTATGAAACACAGGGTAACAAGAGGACCCAGGTGGTACACAAGCAGTGGTAAGGAGCAATGTCTGATGCAACTACCCTTTGACAGATCTGAACAGATGGTGAAGTTAAGGGAAAAGCCAAGGGTCCGCTTTTGTAGGAACTCTAACGAAATGCACTACATTGCCAAACTGCTGGGACAATTTTGCTAGGAATTATCAAACTAAGGTTTTAAGCTATTATACTGCAGTTCCTCCGATCTCTGGGAACCTGTAAATTTGGTATGTTAATAACCATTTCCATTAACCATTTCAAAATGATGCCAGGTAAATACCTACAGAAGTTATGAGAAACCTTTTCTACTGCAAGCTTTAAAGGATTTTTTTCTCATTCATTGTGTTGGTGGTGTCCATTAAGCTGAGTCAGGCCATATCAAGACGGTAGCAATCTCCATGGTGCAAATTACCATTTTACTTTTCAAAATATAAAATTCTTCTCAAATATCCTGGTCCAAATTTTCTCAATTCGCAGCTTTAAATTCGCAGATTACTAATTCCCATATAAATTCCCAGGTTGTGTCGGGTCTGTTGGGTCAGTCCATGAATGACAGTAGGGTGCGGGTGTTTTCGTGGGCGCGTGTGTGGCTGATTTTCTGGTGGGTGGCTGTGGACATCTTAGCAGCGGCCTACGTGAGCAACCTTGTGTCAGTGCTTACCGTGCCCGTCTACCCACACCGTATACAGACGCTGGAGGAACTGGCTGAATCTGATATCATGTAAGAGTAGCATAATTTCTGGTTTTAGCAGTTTACTTTTCTTTATCATCTATTATCAACAATGTACGTTTCTGCCAATTTTACGTCAGTACTCACAGTGCCTGTCTATTCACACCGTATCCAGGCGCTGAAGGAACTGACTCATGCAGATACAATGTTTTTTTTTTTCTTGTCTCCATTGTCCCTCCTCTGACTCAACTTGGTGTGGGAGAGGGACGCTGTGATGTGGTGACACCGACATAGCTTGGTGGCTCACCTATCTGGTTATACAAACGTCCCTCAGGTACTTTCCTATTCCCCCAGAATAGGATGGTGGACTGCAGCTGGACAGTTTAACGTCTTCAGTCCACTGGGTTCCCATGCCAGATTAGCCTGAAGTTACAACTACCACAACCCTACTAGCATGGACTCTGGAGCAATTAGAAGACTCTGATATAGTGTTAGAGTAGCATAATTTCTATTAATCTACGTTTACTCGTCACATATTTTAATAATTTTACTTCCTTGTCAACCTTATGTCTGAGCTCATTGTGCCTTTCTACCCACGACTTATAGTCACGGAGGAACTGACTTAATCTGGCATAATGTGTGAGTCTGAGTGAATCTGTGTTGCCGTTTTTGTTTGTGACGTCATCGTCCCACTTCAAAGTTTCACAAACTTTGTCAGCCCTGATATCACAAAGGGGAAGCTAGACACCCAAAGAATTACTTCCTTAACCCTTCGTTAGTCTTGTGGGGTATTAAAACGTGGTTAGTCCGGTGGGGTGTTACATCACCCCAATACAAAAATACCTGTAGTGTTACTAACATGTAAAATATATTCATACTGCCGCTTCAGCATATCTCTGCAATCAGTAATGAAAAGCCTGAATGCCTTGTAGGTGGTGTTTTATGATACTAAAATACAATAAATTATATCATTAAATAAATAACAAATGGACTCATATCTCATTTATCAGATAAACACACACAGGAAAATTCATAAGTATAATGTTAAACAACAGACAAAAATAAGACAAAGAAAAAAAACAACCTATACCACAATATGTTCTATATGGTTAGTTTGATGGGGTGAATGAATACCCCGGGGGGGGGGGGTGCCCCTCTCTTTCACTACAGCAGAGGCGGGACTAAACCAATCCACATGCTCCCTCCCCTCACTGAATCAGGAGAGTACTGGAACGGAGAGAAACATTCGAATTACCGGCTAGGAAATATGAGCTTTTTTAAAAAATGGGGGTGCCAAAACACCCCACCTGACTAACGAAGGGTTAATAACTTTTGTGCATTAATCAGAGACAAATGTAGGCATTCTTCTTCTCTCTTCTCTCCCTACACTCAGACAATGTGGGAGACTATCACGGCTGTATTCCCAAGGCCTTACAATCCTCCAACAACCTTGTATAAATCAGTTTGAGGAGAGGAATATAGTGACAGTCAGTGAAATACTAACTTTCTTCCTTCCTCTGGTCTTCTCACATTCACGTGTTACATGATGGAATAACGATTTTTTTTTTCCTTCCTCCCGACTCCCAAACCTACATTCCTCACAAAGGACCTATTCACACAGGGGCAGATTTAGAATATATTCTGGTGTAATTCCCTGAACGTTTATGTTCGATTAAACACTGAAAGAATGCCCTTTTTCGCTGGGCAAAAATCTGGATGCTTTTTATCACTTCCAGTTGCAATATGCGTGACAGTGAAAACCGGAATTCCTTGAATGTGAACAAGTTAATCAGACTGATTCGTGTTTAGCAATCATCCTGACTTACATGGTTCATCTATATACTCAGAATATGTCCAATCCGGCTTCATTGAAGATATTCCCTAACACATAACACTGGATCAGTTTCCCTCCACCAGACCCTGTAATGCAGACTTCAGAGGCTTCGTTGACCAGCCTCTCAAGAATCCAGTGACTGTTTATCTCTTCAAGGGGTGTAGGATGTACAATAAAAATGGGTTTACATTTTCCACGAAATATTCTGACATTATGGACGCTGACAACTAAAAATAAATAATTAATTAAATAAATAATAGATTATTGACAATGGTAGCATTTAGTGCTGCACCCAGTTAATCCCTTTTATACGAAATATAGCTTCAGGGTTTCAAGGAAGTGTTACAGCATAATTTAAACCATATACCTATACTTATTCTTCTTCATCCAGCCCCAGCATGGCGGACTACGGGTCGTTTGTACCCGAAGCCCTCCTACAATCAACCAACCCTGTGTACCGCACTCTGGGGCGTCGGATGTTCCTCATACCCATCCCCACCATTGACGACTTTTTTACCGTCCTACTGGCACACCTTGAGAAGGGCACTCACTGTTTCATCGATGGTACTGATTACGTTATCATCCATCAGATAAAGAAGGACCTTGTTGGTACCACGTATATTATGGATGAGAAGGTAGGAGACTCAGTGTGGGTTTATAAGCCTCCGTAAAAATTACTAACTAAAAAAATTACTAAATAAAATCCGACTTATTTCAGTGAAGGCAATTAAAATTTGTAAACCATCCCTCTCTCCTGGGTAGCATTAAATGAGCAAAACATAAACTAATATACGCTACGTCTTGAATCTTTATGGGATTAATCATGTTGAAGCCCCTTGGCCCTATGGACCACCTGGCCTCCATTTGTTGAGAATATCGTGAAAAAATAGTAGTAAATAATTTCGCTAAAACAATTATAATCATGCCAACACATACACCCACCTGATGATGGGATCGGAAACAATTATCCTTAAAACGACGGCATTCTCCACATTGATCTTGCTTCCACCCGAGTATTTTGTTCACCTTGAGAGACCTCTGAGTTACACACACACACACACACACACACACACACACACACACACACACATTAACTAAAGACTGTCCTGTTACAGAAGACTATGCCTACTATACTCTCACTGTTTTTGGTGCCAATGTGTGTCAATGTGCAGACTAATCCTGGATCCGCAAACTATACCACACAGTGGCCATGGCAAGTCCGGGTTTGCCTGGAGAACTCTATTTTGGTTGTTTCTCCGTTATTTATGCTTTTATCGGTGCAGCTTGCAATCTTCTTCGAGATGAATGGTTGCCCTGCTACATAGGGCTTTCCATTGTTTTTCTGTCCGAGGCATTGGTTTCCATATTTTGTTAGCATTATGTAGCATTGTTCAGAGATGTTCTTAAATCATCGTTATATCTCTTCCAATATATTGCCACTACGCCGGCAATCCAACCCGGCACTCTTCATTCTGACTTGCCCTAAGTGCTGGGCATAAATTAAAAGCCTCTACTTGCCCGAGTGCCAGGGGGTTATCTCAACCTCTTCAGGCCCACAGTGGGGGCGGAGGCACATTGCTTACAACAGTGTCACAATGTCAGATTACTTTTATCTGGTCGTGGTGTAGTGCACCTGACAGTCCCGGGTTCGATTCTCGGCACAGTGCTAATATACTGGATGATTTTCCTGTGTAAAGTACAGGTTTCTCTCTTTATATCGCTTCTTTTGTCCGAGGGGTTGCGGCGTCCTGCATGGACTCGGGAATACAGATCCTGGCGGGAAAGGCAGTGTTCAGGTATGCGGAACACGTGTCCGACCCATCTCAGCTGCTTAATAGTCATCATATTTTCTATGCTGGTTGAATTTGCTCACTGGAGAATTTCTGAATGAGGGACTTTATCCTCCCATGATAGTCCAATGATGTGTTGTAAGCATCGGATGTGAAATGACACAAGCTGTTTGATGTGATTCTGGTTAGTGGTCAACAATCCAGCAGGGTAAAAAAGGACGGAGTGTCATACAATCTTATATTATGATACTTTCGTCTCGATTCTCAATTGGTGTCTTCAAAGACTGGATCTGAGACTACCAAAATAGACTGGAGCATGGCTGAATCGCGCAAGGACATCTGCGTTAATGTTATATATTTTTATTTATTTTTCTTTAATTTGTGACTCTGGGTAAAGATTTCAGGAGCTGTCTCAATGCCCAGTAGTCCTCCTGCAAACCTACATATGTTACCACTTCGGCGCTAACACCCAACGTCTGTATTGAGTACATGCTAGGGTTGACTCATACAGGACTGGTGTACTGGTATTAGCGGGGGTATTTTTACGGCATGTCGGCGGGTCTTCTGGTAGATCAGTAAAGTCTGCTTTTATGTAATTCAAATCCTTAAAATGTTCCCTGTCCCAGCCAGGATTCGGTCCTGGGTTCAATAGGACTGGAGGCCGCCTCTCTCTCGACTGAACCACAGCCTTCAAAAGTAGAGATAAATATCCAACTGACTTATATTTCCGCTATTTATCCGAAATTTCAAGAGGATGCTGTGTTGTTTTTCTGAGATAGTTTTTTCTGCTTTATTGACACTTATTCTGAGGTCCATTGCATTGTTTATGTTGGAAACGATGGCGAAACGAGGTAGTATCTCGGATTGCCACCACAGGCAGGGTAGGGCTGGTGGCACAGGGTTTTCCTGGTCGCCATCAAGAGACTGTGCCGGCAGCGACTGTTGCAAATTCCATTCATGCTTGTCAGCAGAGAAGTGCAGGTGCGGCCTTATTCTTCACCAATATCCGTGGTCTCAGCACCAGTCTAAATTCATTTCATTTTTTCCTACAGTCCCTATCCCCTCTGGCCCTGTCCTCACAGAACAACAAATCTTTCCCTCTACCGAAATATCCCCATTTTGTTTTCCTGGTTACCACCTCCTCACAGACTTCCATAACAGGGGAGGCACCTGTTATATCAAGTCTCAATATGCAGTTGACACTGCTTTAAACTTCTAATTTTGATTACTCACTGTATAAAATAAATTATCCAAATATTACCAAATATATCTGTGTAGCCTACCGCTCCCCCAATGCTTCTTCAGAACCCAGTGTATTTAACTCCATATCCACACAACTGAGCAACCTTAACCTTGCCCTTAGCACCGAAATTACAGTTTTGGGCGATTTTAACGTACATAATGTTGAATGGTTATTGCATTCTGCCAGAACTGACGATGCTGGTCTAGAGCGCAAGCTGTTTGAAGAATCGTTTAATTTCACTCTGTTGGTAAAGCAACCGACCAGAATACCAGATAATCCTTACCATAATTCCCATCTCTTGGATCTATTCCTGACAAATAATCCAGATCAATACAGGATATAAGAACTACCACCAATTACATCTTCTGACCATAAGCTTATGAAAGCCTCATTAGTTAGCCCCCCCAAACCTTCTCGTTCTGAACCTGTCATGGTGACCTGAAGGCACTTTGACAGGGCAAACTGGGATGGATTTAAAGAATATCTAGCTGACATTCCATGGCAATCTTTCTTCTCTAGTGACATCAATTCTACCCAGTCCCACATTAATGACAATATTAGTTGAGATGGATTTATTCATACCAAGTCAACAGTTCAGTAAAAGAACAAACTCTCTAAATTGGTTTGATTGCATCTGTGCCAGAGCAACATCCCAAAAGTCATTAGCATATAACTTTTACTTAAAATCAGAAACATCTGAATCACTCTGTCAATTTAAAGATGCTAGAAACCATGCAAAAGCTGTAATAAATCTTGCTAAATCATTCTTTCTTGAAAATGAAGCATCAAAACTACTTAACAACTCTAATGACAATTGAATAATCTGGTCATCTCTCATTTCTTTCAATAATAACTTTAACAAGGCATCATCCATTCCCCCACTAAATTCTTCAGATGGCAACATTGCATTTGACTCGAATATGAAAGCAAATATCTTTACCAGTACATTTACCAGAAGTTCTACTATAGAGGAAGTCAGCCAGAACGTACCAGTATTAGAACTTGACTCTCCCGAAATTGGTCCACTTAAAATGCAGACAAGATACGTAAAATCCATCCTAGACAATTTATCAGCCAAAAAATTCCAGGCCCAGATGTTGACTCCTCAAATTGTTTGGAAAACGTGTTCCCCAGAACTTGCCTCTGTTCTAGCCAAATTATTCAAACCATGCATACTTACCCCTTCATTCCCTAATTCATGGAAAGAAGCCAATATCCACCCAATTCTAAAGAAAGACAGTCCCTCTGACCTCTCTGATTACAGATCAATAGCTGTCACATCTTCTCTTGGTAAAATATTTGAAATATTAATTAATGAGCACATAGTTAAACACCTTGAATCCAACAACTTAATTAGTGATGGACGATATGGTTTTCGCCACGAGAGATCCACCATTGACATTCTCAATCTCCTTACTCATACCATCCATCAATCAGTCGACCTACATGGAGAATATCACTCAGTAGCCCTTGATATTTCTAACGCTTTCGACAGAGTATGGCACCGTTCCCTGCTGTCCAAACCCCCTTGCTATGGACTATCGTCTTTTGATCCTCTGCTTTCCTCATATCTCAGTGACAGAAAAATAAGAGTAAAAGTACATGATGTTTATTCTAATTTCCAGTCAATTATCTCCGGTGTGTCACAGGGATCAGTTCTGGCGCCAACCCTGTTCCTGGTTCATATTAACGATCTCTTATCTGTCACCAACAATCCCAAACATTCATATGCAGATGACTCAACACTTCACAGTTCATTCACACTCAAGCATCCATTTACAAAGTCTAATATCTCTAACTCAACTCAGTACAGTCATCTCCATAAATCAAGACTTATCTACGATTAATGAATGGGGATAAAACAACCTTGTCCCATTTAATGCCAGTAAAATCAAATATATACCATTTCCAAATAGACAGATATGACCAGATTCGTATTACATTCAATGCTACTAATATTCCCATCTCCGAAAATATTGAAATTCTCGGTGTCTCACGTAACAATGCCCTCAGCTGGACCTCTCATGTCAGATCACTTGCTAAAACCGCCTCAAAGAAACTTGGATTATTGTACAGAGTCCGTAATTTCTTCACTGACGAGCAGTTAGCTATAATTTTTAAAAGTCATGTACGCTCTCAGCTTACCCTTATGGAATGAATGTGGTGAGGTGGCATTAAAACAACTAGACAAAATTCAGAATAGAGCTGTTGGAATTATTATATAACCCTGCTATTATAAATAAACTACCTCCCCTACAAGTAAGAAGGAATATTGCATCCCTTGCATATTTTGCAGATATTTTGATGACAAATGCTCAGACGAATTTGTGTCCACTGTGCTACCTCACCATGCCTTCCCTCGTGCTACACGGGCATCTGGTAGCGCTCATGCCCGGAATGTCACTCAGCCATATTGCAGAACTTCCGCCTATCAGAATTCTTTTATTCCCCGAACTTCATCTCTCTGGAACTCGCTTCTCCAGAGTTGTTTGTCCCCAATTTTCAACCTACAACTGTTACAGATATTTTATGAATGGAGTTCAAGTCCAACTGTTACAGATATTTTATGAATGGAGGATGCCAGTACCTGGTGTATGGATTAATTTTTTTATTCATTTGTTTTTCCTTCCTCTGATCTGTTGTAAAAATAAAAATAAAAGGATGAATGAAGGGATGTAGACGGTGAAAATGACAGGACCCAAGATAAATTTTAGCTTTAAGCCAGGTCCACAATGAAGGATTCGGATTTGCTCCCGCCTGTGAACACACGAGCATTCATGTTGTCATGCAGGCTCTTCCGGATGCTAAGAAATTTTTTTTGATCTCTAAACTGTGAAAGAGCATTCCATAAAAATTCTCTTTTGACAGTGTAATATGCTTTTGCAAGATAGATGAATGCAACTTATAAGCCACGGTTCTGCTCGTGCCATTTCTTTTGCTCTGTTGGGCAACAAAGATCGTATTAAAGGTGATTCGTTCCTCTGAAATCCACATCGTGTTCAGGAATCGCCGACTCAGAGGTTTTATCAATCTGGATAACATTATCTTGGCTAGTACTTTGCTAGCATTTACAAGGAAGGAGATGCTTCTGTTGTTTCAAAATTTGAGTGGACCCCTTTCTTGTTGTAGATGGTTAAAATAAATTTTCAGAAGTAAGTCATTTAGATAAAATTCGTTATTGGTTCCAGATAGTGAGTATGAGCTCATGGAGGAGATGGTGAAGTAACTGGATATCGTCTTTGATTAATTCACATGCTATGCCATCAGGCCCAGGGCTTTTGTTATTGTGAAAGGTAGGATGGCCTGAACAGTTTCTGCAAGTGTTGGTGGGACATCGAGTTCTGGTACTTCAGGAGCATTTGGTATGCTACCAAGGATATTGTGCTCCAGAGGCTTTCTGGAATTTGGTAAGGGATTGAAGTGTTGTGCCCATCTATCTAGGATTCCTTTCTTGTCTTTCAGTAGCTGCCTCTCGGCTGATTGAATACAAATTATGTTGCGTTTGGTTGGCCCCATAATGGTTGTTATGGACTTGTAGAACCCATGTTGGTCATTTCTGTCAGCCAGCCCTTGCTGCTCTTTTGCTTGCTCCATCCACCATTTTTTTTTTTCCATGTAGCGCAGTTTCCTCTGAGAATCACTTCTGAAATTCTGGACTAAGTTATGGAGCTAGAGTGAGACAACCAGTTGCTGTGTGCTCTATTCTTCGTTGTAAGATGGTCATGTATGCCCTCAGCATTATCATCAAACCAGTCTTAATGTTGACGAGTGGAGAAGCCTAGGGTTTCCTGTGCAGTACTTTGAAGCAGGGTCTTAATGTTCAGGCTGTCTGCGTCAAAGTGTGTTTCATCATTATCTGAGTCAAGTGGTGGGCATTGAGAGAGCTTGTCTGTAATAGTGCTGCAGAAGGATACAGAAGATGAAGCATCCTTTAAGATATCATAGTTTAGTTTATTGATGGATGGACTACGGAGCATTTGCTGGCGTATTATCAGTTGCAGATTGATGAGTATAAGTTCATGGTCTACTGATCAATCAGCACCTCTTATAGCTAGGGTTATAAGACATTCTTCGATATCGTTGTCTTACAATGACTTCGTATATTTGATGCCAATATCTAGATCAAGGGTGCATCCATGTGGTCTTGTGTGTAAATTGGTGTTGTTGATGACCAGACTGCGTTCCAGGCATAAGGAAAGCAGTGTCATTGTTGTTCATGTTACCAACATGGTGGCAGCCTGTAATGTCTTGCCACAGGTGATTATCTTGTCCTACCCTAACATGAAAATCGGCAAACAGAATGAGTCTGTCATTAAGTGGTACTGAGCAAATGGTAACACTCAGGAAGGCAAAAATAGCATCTTTGATGGTGTCCCCAGTCAAGCTTTGGGGCATTGACATTGAGGAGTGTTGCATATTGGCCTTTATATAGTGGTATGCCCCATGACATCGGCCAGTCTGATATAACAATAGGTGATTCTTAGATCTTCTGTAGTAGGTTGCTTCGGACTGCAAACCCAGTACTATGATTTTTCTTTACATCATCTGGGTTTCCCCTCCAGAAATAGGTATACCATTCTCCTACTTGTATTGGGTTACCCTCTCCTGAGAAGCTAATCTCAGACAAGGCAGCAATGTCAATTCCATATCTTTTCAGTTCATGTACAATAAGGGCAGTTCTACATCATGTTCGTGTGTCTTGGACGGAAACAAGAAAGGTGTATATATTAAAGGTAGCAAGAGTCAGAGGGATTCTTTCGGTGTTCTGACCGCTGGGGAGGCGGTAGCTCGATCGGTAGAGAGTTGGCTTGCAGTCCCGAGGGACCCAGGTTCGAATCCTCGCTGGAGCAGGGAACAGTTTAAGGATTTGAATTTCATTAAATCAGGCTTTACTGATCTACCAGAAGACCAGCCGACATGTCATAAAAATAACCCCGCCAATACCAATACACCAGTCCTATATGAGACAGCCCTAGCATGTATTCAATATGGACGGTGGGTGTTAGCGCCGAAGTGGTGACATGTAAAGGTGTATGGTATGTAGGAGGACGGCTGGGCCTTGATAGCAGGCTGTATAGCCTATGCCCAGAGTCGGACACATAAAAAAAAAAAAAGTTTGGGATGTCTTGACGGACCCAGTTACCTACCCAGGTGGTGCGGAGCAACAAATGTTTAGGTTACCTTTTCTAAACTCCTTGCCGTCAGGGATAGGCAGTTGGACATCTGTTTCGGCTATTTAGTCACACTGGGTGCTGCCGAAGGCATGGGCTGCTCCAATGCAATCATGCCAGCGACCACTGGGCCAGTGCCGCCTATGTGTTGGATTCATGCTAGAAACTTCCAGCCACATCCATGACCCGTCACATTCACCCAATTTTGTCGCCATAGGTCTTTTGATTTTCATGAAAGGATGAATTGGTAGGTGAGTATAGCAGTGGGATTGCGTAATGAATGGATCTGGTGTGATGGCGAGGGTGCGCAGTCTTTACCTCACATGACTTTGTCCTTCTCAGCCTGTGACTGTGGCAGGAAGATTCACGATGACCATCTAATGAACAAGGTTGCAGAAGTCCACTCTGAGCTCTGTCTGTCGAGCCCCACCTTCCGTGGGACTCTACTCACGGATTGTCTTTCGGCGTTTACTCCTGTAGCATTAACCCATCCAAGAGTTATGGACAAGGCAGTGGGTTTAGGAACACTTAGTCTGACCCCTCACTGATGATCCTTCCAGCATGGGCAACCCTTTCGCGATGACTTGGAGAGGGTGGGGTTTCCACCCGCCGGTATGGCCCACCAGAATTACAGGGCAGGCAAGCTCCCCACCACAACAAGATGGTTCTCCTCCCCCACCACCACCACAACACCACTACCACAGTCGTACTACGATAATGCCTTACATATAATTGATACTAAGTACTGACGTTTTTATTCAGCTCCAGAAAGACCCCTTGTAGTAGAGAGAGAGAGAAAGAGAGAGAGAGAGAGAGAGAGAGAGAGAGAGAGAGAGAGAGAGAGATTCATTAAGGCGATGGAAACTATGAGATGATTATTCTTAACACTCTACCTGTATGTCTTATCATACTGTGTTTGCTCGCTAGACATTTTCAGTGCCCACTGATAAAGGATTCCTGATAAACTGAACGAGGCAGGCGAACGAGGTTCTCGATAGCCTGGTCTGCCACCAGCTCGATTGCGTGGTCGTAGACACTTGCAGGTAGATAGGGAAGTCGATTATGGATCGTTAAGCACAGCCAGAATAAAGTAGTGAGACGTAATATCAATGAGTTGAGTTACAGCACTCTTGGGTTACGAAGTTTTATTGTACAGCTATTCTGAATAGTGATTTACAGTGTAACTTAGCGTGACGGCCAAAGTCTCCTAACGATTCTAGTGTCAGGGCTTCTCGCTATCCCCTCTCTCCCTTTTCTCCTGCCTCCGTCCTGATTGTGTTCTCGGGCATTATCTAACCCCTTCTGACCTGAAGGGAAGCTGTCCGACATTACATACAGATTGAAGAGGATGTTTGGTGAGGTAGTATTGTCTGATAAATATCAACTTGACTTCCACGTGTTTGAATACATCATGAAATTCTTAGTTGTCTGGACTACGAGGATGTTTGAAATACATCATATGTTAAGGATTCTTGATGGACTGGGACAACAAGATTGTGGACAGACATTACGTGAATTGACATTCCTAGTGAGAAGCTGTGTACGTTTCCATCAGACACTACATCCTGTACATTGTGTTTATGAGATATATGTTATAATGTCTACAAGGTCAGCAACAGTTTTTATCTTCATTTCATCTCGTAAAAATAATTGTATTTGCTTTCATAATGATAACAACAAATTCACCGAACGTCTTTATTAGTTTTGTGACTATTATAACTGGGTCACAATTTTCAGTCCTTCAAAATTTTAGCTCGATAAGTGGAGCTGCAACATTAAAGCTGTGTGTGTGTGTGTGTGTGTGTGTGTGTGTGTGTGTGTGTGTG
>JAGKTI010017567.1:5000-18408 GCA_018397915.1 Birgus latro
ATGACAAAGTAAACAGAGAAGGATTGTGAGGGTTTTGCAAATGTACGATGTAGATGGTAAGCTGCTAGGTGCTGTCAAGAGTTATTATGCTCCACAGGTGGGATTGGATGACGCAGAGAAGGATAGATTTTGGGATGATTTAATACGTGTAGTGGGTGGTATGGGTGATGATGAGGTAGTGGTTCTGGGAGGGGATTTAAATGGTCATGTTGGTGAAGCAGCTCAAGGTTATGAAGGAGTCCATGGAGGATGTGCATATGGTGTGAGGAATGCCGAAGGGGAAAGAATACTCGAGTTTGGGGAGGCTATGGACATGATTGTGTGCAACACACATTTTAGAAAAAGAGTGAGTAGATTGATTACGTACGAGTCCGGGGGAAATAGTAGTCAGATAGATTATTTTCTGGTCAGGAGGGTTGATAGGAGATTAGTGAGAGATGTTAAAGTTATAGGAAGCGAGGAGTGTGTGCAGCAGCGCAAACTGTTGATTTGTGACATGGTGCTTAAGGAACGAATGATGAGGAGGAGGACATATGTACCTAGGAGGAAAATATGGAAGCTGGGAAACCAATCAGTAAGGGATGCCTTTTATAGTGAGATGAGGAGAGTGGTGGCTGAACAGGAAGCCGTAGATAGAGATGTTAATGAACAGTATAGAGCCCTTAAGAACAACCTCTTGAGAGTTACCGATGCAATATGCGGTTGGACAAGAGGCCCACCAAGACATAAAGTAACTTGGTGGTGGGATGAGGGTGTAGAAAATGCAGTTAAGGAGAAAAGAAGGCTTTTTCGGGAATGGAAGAAGGGTGGTAACAGGGAGGAGTACTTGGCTGCCAAGCGCAGGGCTAGAGGTGAGGTATACAGAGCGAAGTCTGAGTCACAGAGACTTTTACTTGATAATCTAAATCATGAAGGAAGGAAAAATATGGTTTTTAGGGTGGCAAATCAGGTAAAGAGAGATAATCGGGACATTGTAGGCGAGCAGTGTGTGAAGAATGATGAAGGAAGGGTAGTGGTGAACAGTGAGGATATTAAAGATGCATGGAGAGAGCATTATAGCCAGTTGTTGAATGAGGAGTTTGATTGGGATAGGGAAGGTTTGGAGCCAGCTGATCCAGTGTTTGGCCCTTGGCCTTTGATTGACGCTGCTACTGTGAGTGAGGCAATAGGCAGGATGCGGGTGGGGAAGGCGGCAGGTGTGTCTGGGTTGACTGCTGAAATGTTGAAGGCCTCAGGAGATATTGGGGTGAGGTTAGTCACTGACCTGATAAATATGATTATATATGAGTGTGTTCTCCCAGATGATTGGCTGAAGAGTGTAATTGTAAATGTGAACAAAGGGAAGGGTGATGCCCTGGAAAGGGGAAATTACAGAGGTATAAAGCTCCTAGATCAGATAATTAAAGTAATGGAGAGAGTTCTAGAAGGTATGATTAGAGAAAGAGTGAATATCAATGAGATGCAGTTTGGGTTTATGCCAGGCAAGGGAACCACTGATGCCATATTCATTGTTCGACAGCTTCAGGAAAAACATATTGGCAAGAAAAGGGAACTGTATTTTGTTTTTGTTGATTTGGAAAAGACCTTTGACAGAGTCCCTAGAGAGGTGGTGAAGTGGGCAATGAGAAAGCTGGGGTTGGAAGAGTGGCTGGTTAGGGTGGTTATGGCCATGTACGTGGGTGCTCGCACCCAGGTAAGAGTGAATGGAGTTTTGAGTGATGAGTTTCCCGTGAATGTTGGTGTGCATCAGGGGTCAGTTTTGTCCCTTGTTGTTTATCATGGTGCTTGAAGCCCTCTCACGAGACTTCAGAGATGGACTCCCATGGGAGATGTTGTATGCTGATGATTTGGTGCTGATTGCTAAGAATGAAGGGGAGGCTGAGGAAAGATTTAAGAAGTGGAGAGGTGGTATGGGGTACAAGGGCTTGAGGGTAAATGCAGATAAGACAAGAGTGATGATATCTAGGGTTGGTGGCGGTACAATCAGAGGAGAGGGAGAGTGGCCATGTGCAGTTTGCCACATGGGTGTGGGAAGTAATTCCATCTTGTGCAGTGTTTGTGATGGGTGGGTGCACGAGAGATGTAGTGGTATTGGAGGTGGACTGCGAGATGATGCTGATTTCATGTGTGCGGTGTGTCGGGGAGAGCAGGTGGAGATTGTTGGGCGTGGGAGGGTTGAACTTGCAGGTGAGTCTCTTGAGTGTGTGAAGGAGTTTTGTTGTCTGGGAGACATGTTATGTGCCGGAGGTGGGGCTGGAGTTAGCTCGGTTGCTAGAGTGAGAAGTGGTTGGAAGAAGTTCAGGGAGCTGTTGCCTCTCCTGACATTGAGAGGACTCTCCTTACGTGCTAAGGGATCTTTGTATGCAGCATGTGTTGGGAGTGTGATGCTGTATGGTAGTGGGACCTGGGCAGTAGGGGAAGAGGATGTTCGCAGGTTTAAACGTACGGAGGTGACAATGATTGGGTGGATGTGCAGTGCGTCCCTGCGTGCAAGGCCTGGGGGGGCTGGGTTTACGATAGAAGAGTTGAGAGGTGGGGTGGGACTGGAGTGTGTTGGTGTTGTGATGAGGAGAGGTAGGCTGAGGTGGTTTGGACGTGTGGAGAGGATGGGGGATGATAATTGGGTGCAGAGGGTGAGAAGTGTTAATATTGGGGGAGGGGTTGGGAGGGGTAGACCGAGAAAGACATGGGACGAGGTCATTAGATGTGACTTAAGGGTTAAGGGACTGAATAGGGAGGCTGCCAGAGATCAAGCAGCATGGAGAGCCGCCATTAGGTGACCAAGGCCGACACATGCAAGCATTTTGGAGCCTTCAAAAACGAAAACGTAGTGAGGCATGTGTTAGGGTAAATGGGCATCTAAGTCAATGGTTCACGATCAATGTGGGCGTGCAACAATGTTGTGTGAATCTGCTAGGTGCTGTCAAGAGTTATTATGATGGTAGTGAGGCATGTGTTAGGGTAAATGGCCATTTAAGTCAATGGTTCACGATCAATGTGGGCGTGCAACAACGTTGTGTGATGTCCCCATGGCTGTTCAATATATATATGGATGGGGTGATGAAAGAAGTAAACATAAGAAATGGAGAGTGGGATGGCATTGGCAATGAATGGTGGTGGATGGAATATCTCAAATCTGTTGTATGCTGACGATGCAGTGCTAGCTGCAAATACCGAACAAGAGCTTGGTTGACTGGTGCAGGGGTTTCTAGATGTCTGTGAGCGTTGTGCTTTGAGAGTAAATGTAGAAAAGTGTAAAGTGATGGTTACTGAGAGAGATGGTGACTCCCAGTGTGATGTTCCAGTGAATGGAGAGATACTGGAATTGGTGAGAAAGTTCAAATACCTAAGTACAGTGACAAAAAAGAGAGGAAAATGTGAAAAAGTAGTGGAATGTAGAGTAATCCAAAGAAGGACAGCAGCTGGTGCTATGAAGGCCATGACATGAAACAGAGGCTTGAGTGTTGCAACTGCATGGGGAAATGAAGGAGTGTCAGTGCCAACTTTAACATATTGATGTGAGACTATGGCATGGCATGAATGTGAAAAGTCAAGAGTAAGAACAGTGGCGATGGGGCTGCTGAGGAACATATGTGAAGTACAGAGTGTGGATAGGATACGGAATAATGTGAATCGTGAAAGATGCGAAGTGAGGAAGCCTGTGGACACCAGAACTGAAGAGAATGTACTGAGATGGTCTGGTCATGTGGAGTGAATGGATGACAACAGAGTGGTGGAAAAGATATAGCTGAGTGAATATGAAGGAGGGAGGGGGCAAGGAAGGCCAAAAAGAAGGTGGAGGGTTATGGTGGATGAGTGTATGAGGAAGAGAGGTATGGAAGTTGGTGAGGGTAAGGGAGTGACAAGAGACTGAGCTGGCAGGATGAATTTTGTGCAGAGAAGCACATAACTTGGGATTTGGCACCCCTTTTTAATGTGACAGAGTTTGGACTGACTATCAGATAGGTATACATACATGAAGCTACAGAACGTGGTGAAATTTTTTTTGCCTATCTAATGGAGCCAGGATTCCGTGGGCTTGAATGATGAGTGAATGGAAGCGTGGCCCACTGAATTGGGCAAACTTTGGCTGTCTGGACGCTGCTACTCCTCACCCTTCCCCAGGAGCAGTGGTGGTGGTGGTGGTGGTGGCGGTCAACTATGGGTTTCATAACAGTTCTTCCTCCTGAGCATCGGTTATATCTATTGGCTATATCATCATCCTATTACCCCAAATAGTTCAATACAGCGAGGGTTTACATGTAATATAATAGTCATAAAGCAAGTACAAGACAGACACTATGAATAAACATCAAATATCTGAGAAGCAAGAGGAAATCATTTCTCTCCTGAAGTATCTCCAGATAATGAGGGCATAACTGAATACTATTGATTAAAAAGATATTGAGGGCATAAATGAATACTATTGAGTAAAAACTACCTAGGACAACTGGAACCTGCAGCTAAGTGATGGGGGAGACTCAAATGGCAATAGATCAAATCGGCAATATGAAAAATTAGCCAATATGACAATGTGAGCAACTAACACCAGTACTGCACAGTATGGCACTTAGGCAATTTCAACCTTGGGACACTGCCAAAAGGCAGTATCCACTTGCACCAGAAGGAAGTTCAATGAGCAGACATTTCATTAAAAACCCTAGGAAAGATTTCTCCATCTTTTACAGCATTTAGCAGAGTTGTTTGCACTGGCTGCCTCAACCTCACTGGTCTGAAATGAGTTCTCACTGACATATACATGCTTGTCAGTGGTCAAGGATAAATTAATATTAATTCATCATCATCATCATCATCCAATCCTACGTTGCCCCATGAGCAGCAAAGGAGCCCGGGGCTAAGCAAGTTGATCCTGACATTTAAGAGGAGAGTGACCAGCCTCACTCATCCCTGAGTGGCATTACATGAGCAATAAACCCCAACCACCAATTGGATATAAACCTTCACCGGCTCAATCCGACTGAAACGCCGTAATTGCCCACTAAACCACCAGGCGCCAAAATCTGGTTATATGGTTACCACACAGCGTAGTAAATGGTTTCCTTGTGTACAGGAAACAATTTGACTTGTCACTCAGTGTAGAGTCTACCTTAATTTCTTATATTTCCACAGAATAAATGGAAAAAATAATGTCATTGTACCAATACAGTTAATAAACATACTGTTTCCTATGACAAATGAACTAAATCAGACATCTGATTTGCTGTGACTAATCACTGACCCTAAATCCATGCAATTCACACACATGAATTCTGTCTATACCCCATCTTCACTGTAAAAAGTTTTCAATGACTGGCATTTTAAAAAACAGCTTACAGTTTACCAAATTGTTTGGCAATGATTGTACTACAACAAGTTTAATACGATGAGAGGGAAGGTATATAAGTCTGAAGTGGTTAAATCATTAAATAGGGCATTACTTATGAGCAAAGCAAGCCAAAGTCGTGTCCTGCAGTCTTGAACATTTTTTATGCTAAACCACTAGTCTTACTTTTGGCCATGGAAGTTCAGCGTCGTAGTATTTAAGGCTGCCTGACTCCATGATTTTTGTTAATTCCTCTACTGCTGCTATTCTTCCTTCTTCTTGGCATTGCTTATCTGTGTGATCTTCTCTGTCTGCTGTATCTTCTGCTGCTATAATCTTATTTCCTTCATCTTCTGTACTTCCACTCTCTTCCTTCCCACAAGTCACACTGTCAATGTTCCCACGATTTTGAGAGTGCAACTGAAGAAGAAAGTGAAAAACAAATAATATAATCATCAAAACAATAATCCCTATAGTTGCTGCTGCTCAACCCTGGTCTGTTTGACTGAGCATTATATTACAAATGGAACTACAATCACATTTAGAAACACTAAACCAGTACAACTAATCTATTTTGGCTCCAAAAATTACAGCTGCTGACAAATACTGTAATAAGTCACTTAATTACAAATGAGTACTGCTCACATTTTATTCCAGCTGATTACAGTAGTAATGTACAAATACACAAGTAAAATTGGTGATACGCAGAGACTCATTTACACCAGCCAACAGGACATAAACTTTTCATTGTAATTCTTTCCTGATCCTTTTGCATTTCAAGGACACTAAATGTAAACCAATATTCCTGTGCCTGCCCTCCTCTCTCTCTATTTCTCCCTTCTTTCCAGTCACTTCTTATTGCTTTCCTTTTCTCTACAGGTGGCTTTACATTGAGTGACAAGCCAAATGGTTTCCTGTAAGCTAAGAAATCATTTACAATGCTGGGTGGTAACCATATAACCAAACTAAACGTGCTCCCTACATGTGAACAAGTGGGTTGGTGGAGGGTTAGTGCCCCTCCCCGTCAAACAAATAACTCAAAGCAAATGGCCACCCCTTACGGGATTATGGTGTCAGGCAATAAATAAAACACTGTAAAAAATATTCTACATTTTGCACTCTAAGCAGGTATCCTTATGCAGAAACCATACAACAGGACTCAGGTATACCAACTAATGATGGGAGGAAACATTCCAGACTCAGGAGCTGAGGTCAGGGTTCAAAGGCATATTTGTCTATCTAACTATCTACTGCCAAATGCCTTAATCCCATTAGGGGTGGCCACAAACAAATTGCTTCCATGTCGCTCTGTCCCCTGCCATTTTACTGCCCTGTTCCCAGCTCACACCCCCCTCTCTCATATACCTCTCCACTCCATCCCTCCATCTCATCCTTGGCCTCCCTCTCCCTGTCCCCCCCTCCACCTCACTCACATACACTCTCCTCGTGAGTCTCTCACTCTCCATTTTCTCCACATGGCCAAACCACCTTAATGTGTTTCTCCTAACGCTTCCTATCACATCCACATCCACACCACAATGCTCCTTTACTTCCTCATTTGTCAGTCTCTCCATGTGACTCCACATGCTCCTTTCAAATAACTCACTTCCACTGCTCTCACTCTTGACTTCTGTCTCCAGCAAGGTCCAAGCTTCACTTCCATACATTAGAGTTGGTATCACAATACTATCATGTAGTAGCTTTCTCACTTTCATGTTCACTTCCCTGTTTCTTATCACTGCTTTCAAGGAACCAGCAACCTTTCTTCCCTGCTGCACCCTTTCAAACACTTCACCCTCTAAACTTCCATACTTACTCATCACAATACCCAAGTACTTAAATGCACTCACATTCTCCATATCCTTCTCATCCAATCTCACTGTACATTCACTGACATCACTTCTCTCGAAGACCATCACTTTACTCTTCCCTACATTCACCATTAGATTCCATTTCTTACGCACTCCCCTGAACTCATCTACCAAGCCTTGCAGCCGCCCTTTGTCTTCACTTAACAACACAGTATCATCTGCAAAGAACAGTACAGGGAGTTTCCAAACACTGCCTGGTCTCACTAGGGCTGCTCCAACATCCACTGCTCTACTTTGTATCTCTTTTTATCCCCATCCATATACAGACTGAACAACCATGGAGACATGACACATCCTTGTTTCAATCCAACCTTCAAATAGAAAAAATCACTCAGTTCACCATCCACACGCCCTGCAGCCTTAGCACCCTCATACATACTCTTCACAGCCTTCAACAACTTCCCATCTACTCCATATATTCTTAATACTTTCCACAAATACTTAATACTTCAGCTAAAATTACATACTGTACATGGCACACAGACCTTCCTCCAGGATGTACACAAATGCCATGT
The DNA here is from genome assembly GCA_018397915.1 of Birgus latro. Classification (NCBI taxonomy): domain Eukaryota; kingdom Metazoa; phylum Arthropoda; class Malacostraca; order Decapoda; family Coenobitidae; genus Birgus; species Birgus latro. The sequence goes on from JAGKTI010017567.1 coordinate 12,710, forward strand.
GTTTGCTTAAACTGAGTGCTCTGTGGTGCAGATGCTATGTTTCCCCTGGGTAGCACTTCCAATTCTTTTGGTTGTATCCATAAAACAGACCCTCGTTTTGATCATCAACTGACTGTGTGCAACATGCTACACACAGCATTATCAAATTCTATCCAAACCATTTTGCACAGAGCACAATACATTTTGCAAGGCACAATAGCTAACTGACATTCAGTTTGTCCCTACCAACAGGCAAAACACCCAAACGGTGACACTGCAATGACGTCACGATCCTGACGCATACGAACTCATTGTTTTTTGCGTCCATTGACCATCAGCCACTGTTCTCATGTTCCTGACCTCCATTTGCAATTCAGAGCCTTATAAGCAGCCTGGTGTATTTACATACAGTGGAATCTCCTAAATCGCAGCTCTATGAGACTAACAGGGGGAAGAGGTGGCTCAATCGGTAGAGAGGTGGCCTGCAGTCCCGACGGACCCAGGTTCAAATCCGCGCTGGGGCAGGGAACAGTTTAAGGATTTTTCAATAAATTGGGCTTTACTGATCTACCAGAAGTCCCGTCAACATGTAGTAAAAATACCCCCCCCTAATACCCATACAGCAGTCCTGTATGAGACACCCTTAGCATGTACAGTAATCCCTCCACTATCCGACGTAATAGAGCCAAAGGCATGTCCGGACAGTGGTCTTGTCCAGATAGTGGCCCTGAAGCTCCAGCACTGGTCATTCATGACCCTAACCTAACCTAACCTAAATCAGAAAACCACCTACCTACCTCCCTACCGGACATGCATAGCACTTATTTAAATCCCCTTTCACATAAATAATGCACACAAAGCATGAATTAACTGAATTTTAACCAAAAAATGATGATTTAGAGGTGAGTAAGGCATAGGTGCTCACAACTTGCCAGCAAGTGTAAGTAAGTATCAGACATGGAAATCAGTATGAAAATCACCCTCCCTCCCACCATATGCATTAAATAATGGACACAAAGCATTAATTCATTGAATTTTTACCCCAAAATGATGATTTTGAGGTAAGTAAGGCATAGATGTTCATGAGTTGGCAGCTTAGTGTAAATAAGTAACGGACGTGGCAATCACTATGAAAATCATCATTTCTCACAGCTTATGCACTAAAATATGGGATACAAAGCATCAAATAAATAAATTGTTACAAGCAAAAGAGTTAGGTATGGCAAAGGTGTTCACTGTTCACCAACAGCACCGGTCATTCTTGACCTTAACCTAACCTAACCTAAATCAGAAAACCACCTACCTACCTCCCTACTGGACATGCATAGCACTTAATTAAGACCCCATTCACATAAATAATTGGCACAAAGCATTAATTAATCAAATTTTAACCTCAAGATGATGAATCTGAGGTGAGTAAGGCAGGGGTGTTCACGAGTTGGCAGCTTAGTGTAAGTAAGTATCGGACGTGGCAATCACTATGAAAATCATCATTTCTCATATCTTATGCACTAAAATATGGGATAGAAAGCATCACATAAATAAACTGTTACCAGAAAAAGAGTTAGGTATGGCAAAGGTGTTCACTGTTCACCAACAGCACCGGTCATTCTTGACCCTAACCTAAATCAGAAAACCACCTACCTACCTCCCAACCGGACAAGCATAGCACTTAATTAAGACCCCATTCACATAAATAATTGGCACAAAGGGTGAGTTAATCGAATTTTAACCCCAAAATGATGATATTGAGGTGAGTGTTCGCCAGCTGACTACATAATGAACGTAAGGAAGAGACATGATTATTACTGAGAAAATCACCTTTTCACAGCCTATGCACTCAAATATGGAACCCAAAGCATGAAGTAAATAAAATGTAATAAGAAAAATTATGATTTAGAGGTGTGTGGGGCAAAAATGTTCACCAGCTGACTAGATAGTGAACATATGTAAGAGACATGGTAATCACTGAGAAAATCACCTCTTTCACAGCCTGTGCACTCAAATATGGGACACAAAGCATGAAGTAAATAAAATGTAACCAAAGAATGAGGATTTAGAAGTGGTTATGGAAAATATTTAGCAGTTGACAATGTTTACTTACAGTCCATGATTGTTGTTTACCCCCATCTCTAAGGTTTTTACAGTGGTCATAATTGCTGTTGAAGCATGTCCAGTAATCCAGTGTTTAACTACACTTAATCCTTAGCATTGTGACTTTTGATTATTTAAACAAGAACGAAAATACCGCAGCCGTCCACTGTTCACGGGAGTTGAGACTGAACTAGTAGGAGGGAGATTGGACGAGAAGGGACCTAGTCGGCGCGCACGGGAAATTCAAACTGATGCGGTCAGAAAAAAATCGGATTTTTTTTTTTTTTTTTGCAATTTTGGGGTTTCGGCCATCAGCCCACGATGTCCGAATAGTGATGTATCCGAATAATGGACGTCTGGATAGTAGAGAGATTACTGTATTCAATATGGACGGTGGGCGTTAGCGCCGAAGTGGTGACATGTGGAGGTGTATGGTATGTAGGAGGACTGCTGGGACTTGATAGCAAGCTGTGAAGCCTATGCCCAGAGTCACACACACACACACACACAAAAGCACACACCATGATTTAACAATTCCGGGAGTTAGAAATAACTAATCTTATGGGGAAAAATTACTTATGTGTCTGTCATCTCAAAAGAGTTGCCTCCCTTACCCCCAACCTAAAATCAAACTGGTCACCAGCAAACACCAACAACTGGGAGAAGAAATTAGTAAAGCATGTTTGATGGGAATGAACAATATCGTAAGATTCTTACCGGAATCTGACTGACAACATTGCCTGAATGGACGGAGCAGGGGGGAGGGGTTCCGAGGCTTGAGACAGACAACGGCCTCTCAGCACAAGGAGAGTGTGCTGACATGCTGCCACCTCTGTGCCTCTTCCTTCCCATCAACCTCCCTCAGGAACCCATCAAAGTCTAGCGTGGAGACAACAGAAACGGTGTCTTTGTCACCCTCAGCTGCCTCCACATTATTGTAAGAGTTGTCAATTCATTGTGATTAATTCTTTGCCAAATGGGCAAAGCCATTCCATTTTTTTCTATGAGTCTTTCACAGGTTACTTGTTGTTATTCCTGGACTACCACAGCTACTGGGCATTTTTATAAACCTACCTCTGAAAGCTATAAATGAGGATTTAGAATGTGTGATACACTGACGCATCCAGTCAGGGCGATGGTTGGTAAACAACGTGGCCAGTTGGAGAGCTCATCGGTAAACACTGCCATGGGCAGCCTGCACACTTCCTTAAATACTACAAAATAGATCATTTTTTTTCCCCCGCTCACTTCGTGCAGTCACAATTCCACAGTTAACTATCTGTGATGCATACGTACCAAAATTACTTAACTTAAGGTACTGACTTTTTTGTAATATAGGTGGAATCACTGCGCCTGTCTGGCAAAGAATTACATCATTGATTCCTAATGGCGGGCAACTTTGGCTTCCTTCTCATCCTCCTTATTTCATCTAACTTCTGGATGTAAGTTAATGTTGGCTTCTTCATCTTCCCCTTCCTCAAAGAAGTTGTAGGTTTAGGAGGGTTATGATTGACAGAGGAAGCATGGGGAAAAACAAATCCTCTTGTAAACCACACCGGAACCACATGCTAATAACGGAGAGGAGACAGTGCACTAAGCCAGGCACCAGGGCATCAAGCGCACACGTCCTTTGTGCTTGGCGTGGGAAGGAAGCGCTGTGATTGGCTTATAGTAAGTGCTATGCTTGAATATGACTGGTTTGGTAATTGCCATGCTTGACTACGACTGGTTTACAACCGGCTAGACACGTGGGTTGGAGGTAGGCCTAACTGTGGTGTGTATTACATCAGGCATTGGAAAAGTGTCACTTTTGAGGCTCCATTCGCAAATTTCATGAAATTTCTGCGAGTTACTGATATTGCAAACTGCTGCACGATGCTACCATGTATTATGAATCCACTACTTAGGATCGTGCGATTTAGGAGATTCCACTGTAGCCTATCTGACCTTACTGACTTGTATTTCAAGGACATGGGTTATGCTTGTGCTGTCTGGTCTCCAGACCAAAATTTATCCAACTTTACCTTGAATTTGTACATATTCCAGGCCAGGGTTCCTCAATTGCCGTACAATACTTTCTTTGAAGAACGGTCATACTATCTTCCTATGTGCCAGAGGTCCAGACAAAGATGTATGTGATATTATTAACGCTATCAGGTTTCTGCCCCAGTCAGATTACGTCTGTGCTAGAGTCAGCCGTTCTTGTGCTGTCCCACCACTTCATGACATGATATTTTTCTTTGGTTGGTCTAAATACACTTTACATGATAGAATGCTGGTTTTGGTGTTTTACGTTAAAAAAAGAACAAAGAAAATAAAAGGTCAAGATAACTAGTCGAAGTTAAGCAAAAACCAAAAATTTTATACCTTGCCCCAAAAAATTATTCGCCAAGAATAAAGTATTACCGATATATAAATCTGGTTTGAACCATGCAACCCTACAATAAATTACTTTACACTGATGTCTAGTTTATGGCTATTTAAGAACGTTACTGCATGGCAAAAACACAAACAAACACGCACACACACACACACACACAATAAAGGACAGACGTCCTCCTGGACTGCAGGGAAATAATCGTGGCATCAGCGGCGAAAGGAAACCAGCCTATTGTGATTATAGAAATGAGTGCGTGAGTGGTGGTTCCGTCGGACATTAGTTTAAAAAAAAAGCGGGCCCTGGGATAAAGAGAGCAAGATACAGTGTAGAAAAGTTTCCATATGGTTGCATCATGGCGGAAAGCGACCAGGGTTGCCATTTTAGCGCGAAACGCGCTAGATTTAGCGCTTTTTGATGATTGATAGCGCGATAATTTTGAAAATAGCGCCATGGCGCTATTTGGCGCGTTTTTACCCAATTTACCTCCAGATTTAGCGATTTTACCTACATTTCAAATATACAATACTTAGTTTTCCTGGAACACTTTAAGGTATCAGAAAAAGTAGTTTAATTTTTTTTACAAAGTGATAAATCACGCAGTTTGTACTATTTACTGTGTGGACTCATGTACTTGTGGAGCAAAGTTGGACGTGTCCACGACGAGTGAGTTCCCTCACTTCCCCATACATATGTTCCTGCCTCGTCGTGGACTGGTCAGTAGAGAGTTAAACCTCGGTGTGATAAGTTGTTGCCACTTATGTCTTCCTCGATTAGCCTATTATTTCTGACTGCCTGCATCATGAGTAGCAAAATTAAAAAATACAACACTTCCGAGTTCAGTGGCTAACTGACTCCAGGTTTAAAGACTGGCTATTAAAAGTAGACGGAGACGACACGAAATGTTTCTGCAAGTACTGCAAATGCACCATAGCTGCAAAGTTGAGTGATTTAGAAAGGCACAAAAAGACATTGAAACACAAGAAGGCTGAGGAACCATTTTCGTCACAAAGACAACCCAAACTTCAGTTTGTGAAACCAAGTGTTCATAGCTGAACATTGCTTTTTGAGAGTAGTGGATCATTTAAGTGCGCTCTGCAAATATTTCTCGGACAGTAAAGGATGTAAAGACCTAAAACTGAAAAGATCAAAGTGTAGTGCTGTTGTGTGTAATATACTTGCTCCATATTTTGCACGTGATTTGAAAAATGACATTGGAAACAGTAAATTTAGTTTACTGATAGACGAG
>JAGKTI010017568.1:0-18408 GCA_018397915.1 Birgus latro
ATCACCAAACTACATGCACAGTACACACTACACTTCCTTTTCAAAAAGTTCAACAAAAAAATGGCATCTCAATACATAGCTTTGGAGTCCCCATGGGGGGGGGACCATAAATGCCTCCACCATCCGCCCATCTCCCGGTGATGATTCAGCGAGCTGCCTGGAACCATTGTCTGACTCACTTCTTCTTCATTTCTGCAGCATTCGCAGCCTTTCCTCTAACTTTTGCTTTGTTGAGCACCACCTCTCCTCTCATCCTCACCTTTTCCTAACTGAGACTCAACTGTCTGAGGCAACTGATAGCAAACCCCTGTTCTGTATTCTCCTACTTTCTCTATACTCATTTCAAAGCCAAAGGTGGTTGTTGTGCATATATACGCAACAACTTATCTTGCGCTCCTGTTCCTGAACTTGATTCTTCTGAATTCTGTACTCTCTGGCTTCGGCTTTCCTGTCATTCTCTGACTAAATATATCTGTGCTGTTTATTTATCCCCTGATTCTGCTGACTATGAAAAATTCTTTGACTGTCTTACTTCTACGATGGAACACATTCTATCCATTTCTCCTTTCTCTGAAATCTCCATTCTAGGAGATTTCAATGTTCACCACCATGTTTGGCTCTCCCCTTCTTTCACTGATCCACCTGGTGAACAAGCCTACATCTTTTCTGCCCTTAACCCCTAAACCGCAGGGTTATGGGAGGCGGTCCTGACACTTCCAGCCAGTGGTAATTTGTGCTCTGACTTATATTTTTTAAATATTGGCCAAAACTAGCCTGAGTGATTTAAATAGCACTCAGGATTCTGCAAAAAATTTTCATATATATATATATGTATCTTGAAAGCTCCAGCTACTTAAAAAGAAAACAGAGGCATCCATCTGACGGTCCACGGCTTGAGCCATCGCCACCGAGCGTCACGAAAGTGATGGCCTGCGGTTTAGTGGTTACTGACCTAGAGCAGCTTGTACAAACCCTACCAGTATCCTTGACCACCTTGGAGAGAGCTCCAACATACTTGACTTCTTCCTTACAACTAATCCTTCTGCTCACACTGTTAATCTTTTCTCACCGTTGGGCTCCTCCAATCATAACCTTATTACCTTAACCTGTCCTATCATTCTGGTACAGCCTGTGGACCCTCCAAAGAAAGGTCGTCTGTGGCGCTTTGGAGCTGCGGATTGGGAGGCCCTCAGGCAGTATGTCTTTGATTTTCTCTGGAATGCTGGGAGCCGTCTGAATGTGCCTTGCACATTACGGAGGTTATTCTCTCTGGTTTGGAAGAATACACTCCATTCTCATATCCTTTGACTAATGCAAGAATCACGCTTGTTCTAATGCTGCCAACAACAAGGAGAGGGCCTATAAAAGATACAAGAGCCAACCCACCCCAGAATCATGTCTTTTTTATGTTTCTGCTTAGAATCGTGCTAAGGCTGTTCTTCTCTCTCCTAAAAATAATTTCATCCGTACTAAATGATCTCAAATCTCCAACTCGAATTCTTCCTGCTCCTTCTGGCACATTGCAAAAAACCTTTCTAACAATTTTATCTCTTCATCCTTCCCTCCTCTTTTCTACTCTGATGGTTCTGTAGGTATTTCTTCTACTGATAAAGCAGATCTCTTCACCCAGAATTTTTCCTCCAATTCCACCTTAGACGATTCTGGTGCTGTTCCTCCATCACTTCCCCCCTCTGACTTCCTCATGGCTGACATTAAAATTTCTTCAGCTGATGTATTTTCTGCCATCACTGGCCTCAATACTAACAAGGCATATGGGCCAGATGGAGTTCCTGCTGTTGTCCTCAAGAACTGTGCTGTGCTTACACCCTGCCTAGGTAAGCTCATTCGCCTCTGTCTGTCAACTTGTACTTTTCCATCTTGCTGGAATTTTGCTCTCATTCAGCCTATCCCAAAGAAGAGTGACCATTCCCAACCCTCTAACTATCGTCCAATTGCTTTAACATCCTGTGTCTCAAAAGTTTTCGAGTCAATTCTTAATAGAAAAATTTTAAAGCATCTTTCCTGTCACAACCTCCTTTTTGATCGTCGGTATGGGTTCCGTCAGGGACATTCTACTGGCGATCTTCTCACCTACCTTTCAGACTCCTGGTTATCCTCCTTTCGGGACTTTGTCAAAAGCTTTGCTACTGCACTTGTCATCTCAAAGGCTTTTAATCGAATCTGGTATAAATCTTTAATTTCCAAACTGCACTCTTACGGTTTGTATCCTTCTATCAGTGCCGTCATCTCTAGCTTCCTTTCTGGTTGTTCTATAGCTGTTGTTGTAGACAGCCATCGTTCTTCTCCTAGATCTTTCAGCAGTGGTGTTCCTCAAGGATCTGTCCTGCCACCAACTCTCTTCCTTTTATTCATCAATGATCTTCTAAGCTGTACATCTAACCCTGTCCACTTGTACATTGATGACTCCACCCTTCACCTTTCCATTCTGTTCTTGCAACGTCCATCTGAGCAGTTACTTCAACAAACAAGGGATGAGGCTATGGCACATCTAATGTCTGACTTGGCTCATATCTCTGACTAGAGTAAAAATAATCTTGTTTTTAATGCATCAAAGACCCGACAAAATCTTCCACAGGAGTATCCACTAATATTTATTAATATGCAGCTCAATCATGCTTCATCCTTGAATATGCATAGGGTTTCATTCTTTTGTGACTTATCTTGGAAAGATCATATTACATCTCTTGTAAAATTTGCTTCCAAGCGACTAGGTGTTCTAAGCCGACTCTGTACCTTCTTTACCCCTGCACAGTTTTTTACTTTATACACGGGTTTTATTCTCCCCTGTGTAGAGTATAACTCTCATGTGTGGGGAGGCTCCCCACATACAGTACAGCTCTTCTCAATAGACTGGAGTCAATGGCTTTTCATCTCATTAACTCTCCTCCTCCTACTGGCTCCATTCAACCTCAGTCTCTTTGCCACAGTGTTGCATCTTTATCTGTTTTCTATCACTGCTTCAATGGTCACTGCTCCTCTGAACTGTCTGCTTGCCTTCCTCCACCTCTCTGTCTAGCAACAAACTCTTATCCCTTTTCTGTTGAACTCTAATGCAAGAGTTAACTGTTACTCCCAGTCCTTCATTTATGCAACTGGTCAAATCTGTAACTGTCTCCCTCTGTCTGTATTTCCTGCTAGCTATGATCTCCAGTCTTTCAAACACGTCATGTCCTGGCATCTCGAAATGATCGGATCTTGAATTTGGCTCTTTTTTGTATTTTTTTGTTTTTTTCTTGGAAGGAACAGTTTAAGGGCTCCTGGCCTTTCGTTCCTTCTTCCTAGCATAAAAAAAAATAAATAAATAAATAAATAAATAAAACTCTTTACAGACTGACAACTTGGAACAAACTCATGATGAACAGTGCCCTTTAGCCATAAAAGGCAGTTGACATCACCTTCACATTTGAGTAACTCTGATGTGCTTTTTTTTGGTCGCGGTGGCAATGTTTCAACCCATTGAGACAAATGCCTTTTTCTTTCGCTTTTGAGCAACTCTGACTTGCAATTTTTGGTTACGGTGACAATGTTTCAACCAACTGTGACAACTGCCTTTTTGTTTCAACATCATAGCCATACACTCACGTTTGATCACCTGTTATGACGTTTTTCAGATAGTTTCCATCAGCATTTGAACACTCAAACAGCTCCAGACTGACTGTGCCATGGTTTCCATTTTGCTCATCTGTCAGCAGACATGGCACAAACTTTGCAACAACATGATACATTTTCAGTTTTTCAGTTAAAATTGTGTGGCACAAGCTTCTTTGGAAACTTCGCAGACAGTCCGGTGACAGTTTTCACAGATCACAGCATGCTTTTTCTCAATGCGATTGTCATCTGTTGATGTGGAAGACCGTTCATATTTGGAATCGACTTCACTGGATGTTCTTCCTGTTTTGAACTGCTGGAACCACATTTGACATTGCATACAGTTCAAACAATCCTTTTATTCAAGAAGCCTCTGTGAAAGTTTTTCCAATTTTGAAACTATTTCATACAAACACATGGCCTTCAAGGTCCATCATTTTTTAACTTTCAAAAAATTGCCACTTGCACTAAACACAATCTCAAGTGCATGTACCTCGATGAATAAGTGACGTGGCATGATGTGGTCAGTGTTGGACTAAAGCTCAAAGTTGCCGTTACACAGTGCTCCTGTCACAGTCATGCTACGCCAGATGGTTGGCTCGCTATTTAACCCGCTGTGTCCCAATGACGTATGGGTGCGTCAAAACTTTTTTTTGTGCTCAATCCTGACGATGTACCAGTACATTCTGGAATTGCGAGGTCCATCATTTGCACACTTTTCAAGTTTCACGAGTGATTTTTTGTCGGCATATGCGGGAGACCTTCCTCTATCAGCCGCTAGGCAGTGATACTGCCTGACCCCGCTTGACCCCCACACGCCATTGTCTTGGCAACTCACCTGTTAGCAGTGACACCTTAGTCCATTACTGTTACTGTGTGTGCTTGCAATGTGACACTCACTATAATAGTAAGGCCTGTAAATACATTATAACAGTTATATAAGGTGGAAAATGGTATGATGTTTGTGAAAAAGTATAATGTGAGTTGGAAAATAGAACGTAAGTTAAAACAACAGTCATATTGAGTCAATTGTTCACGAATTTGGCGATTTTGGTGTATTTGGTGAGTGAAACAACGCTTTTATCGCCTATGTTATTGTGTGAAAACCAATATATTTTTGTACTACATATAAATTTGTACCAGATGAACAAATATCTACCTATTCTGAGTGGTTGACAATAGTTACACCTACCATAGAAAACATGACAGCAGCAGCACATGCCCAGAGAAGACTATACCAGTTGTTCGAAGGGAGACCTGTATAGCGCACTTATAAGCTAAGGTAAGCACTTATTTTGGTATTTTCCAATGTTTCTCATAAAAAGTGGAGGCTTGAGCCCCCCCTCCCCCCTAAAAAAAAAAAAAAAAAATCAGTCAAAAATCTGGGTCATTGGTGAGAAATCCGCCGGGACAAGGCCGGTTAAAAAGTTTGGTTTCTTTTTGGACACACACACACACACACACACACACGGGTCGTGGAGAGAGTCGGAGTCGGAGCTGCTCCTGGATCGAGAGAAATAATCGCTGAACCAGCGGCGAAAAGGAGACAGCCTATTGTGATTATGTGGTTGAATGCGTGACTGGTGGTTCCGTCGGATATTAGTTAAAAAAAAAACATAGGTTTCGGCCCTAAAAATACAAGAGTGTAAAAGTAAGTTTGCATATGGTTGTATCATGGCGGAGAGAGACGGAAGATTGTTTACAACTGGCGAAGGGGAATTTGTGGGCTTCTCCGAAGAAAATGTTGGTAAAGGAAGTGATAAGCTGCAACAAACAAGAGTAGCAGGAGTAGAGAAAATGGCGGAGAGGAATGTCCAGGAGTTAAAAAAGGTATGGGAAGTAATTAGAGAGTTACAGGAACTGACCTTAGACTAGCAGGAGAGAGAGATCAAAGTCCTACAGAGTAAATTGGAAAAAGTTAACACACGTAGTGAGGAACAAGAAAAAGAAGTCACAGAATTAAAGGTGAGTAATGTGTCTGCATCAAATGAAATAAAACAGCTCAAGAGGGAGAATAAGAGGTTGGAAGAAGAAAGGGACAGAATAAAAAGTAAACTAGATGAGCACAAATCAAAATTGAGGAAGCAAGATGAGCATATTCAGGAAATCAAGGAGCAACATAAGGGGTGGAAGAAAATACAGGAGGAAGAAAATGTAAATTTGAAGGAGATCATAGAACAACAAAGTAAGGAAAAAGTGGAGAAGGAAGTGGTTAGAGTACTAAGAAGTAGAGAATCTTTGGTCAGGGATGCAGCAGATAAGAAAAAATGTGTGATAATATCAGGAATAAAAGAAAAACGAATGACAGTAAGATCTGAAAGAGAGAGAGAGGAACTGAGCAAGGCTAAAGAAATAATATCAGTGGTTATGGAGGGAAACAACGAAGCCCAAGAAGAGATTGAAGAAGTGTTTAGGTTAGGAAAGTACGAGGATGGTGGGGCAAGGCCTTTGAAAGTAAAGTTTAAGTCTCAAGTAGTAGTGAATGAAATCATAAGTAGAACGTGGAAATTGTCAGATAAAGAGGGGTTTAAAAATGTTCGGATTAGGAGAGATGCAAAATTAAAGGAGTTAGTAAAGGAAGCAAAGATAAAAAAGAGAGTTATGGACCAGAAATTGAGAAAGTGGTACCGACGGAGGGAAGGATAGACGAGAGTATAAGAAATGATGAAAAAAGTTTGAAAGTGGCGTACACAAACATTGATGGACTAATATCGGCAAGGTTAGAAGTCAATGATTTTTTGAGGGTACACGAACTTGATGTTATGTGCTTTGTAGAGACTAAATTGAAAGAAGATATTGATATTCATATGGGAGGTGGGAAATACAAATTATGGAGAAGAGACAGAAAAAAAATGGGGGGAGGAGTGATGATAGCAGTGAAGGACAATATAAATGTAGATACTGTGGAAATGGCAGAGGGCAGGGTCGAAGCGATAAATATGAAATTAGAAACTGGGGAGAATGGTAAGAGAGATATGGCAGTGGTATATGTTCCCCCTAAGAAGAGAGCATGGAATGACTATGAATACCAGGAGATGTTGTCAGACATGGTTAGTTATCTACAGAAAGTGATCGAGGGAAGCAACAGTATAATCCTAATGGGTGACTTTAATTGTAAAGAGGTGAACTGGGAGGAATGGGACTCAGGGGGCAGCGAAGATTCGTGGGGCACTAAATTGTTAAATATAGCAATGAATAATGTAATGATGCAGTGGGTTAATGTAATTATAGAATTGTAGGACTAATAACTGATTTTTGGCAAATATTAAAAAAAAGTCAGTCGGAGCGCGAATATCTCCGCTGGAATGGCAAGGCAAACCTCCGACAACCCTGCAGTGTAGGGGTTAAACCACTCTTTTTTCCTGTTTTCTTTCCCACTTACTCTTGGCGCATATTTTTCCGCTCCCAAATTATAGAGGTCTAGAAAGATATCCCACTTCTTCTGTATCTTTCTTGTTTCTCTGAATTTTCTCCAATCCCCATTTTTGAAAAATTTTCTCAATCCTGTAAAGTTTACTTTCCCAAAGTTATATCATCCCTGCCTATAAAGTTTGTCTCTTGGTGCCTCATTCCTTATTATCGTCTGAAACTCAGTGACCATATGATCACTATTTCCTATAGGACACATATATTTCAAAGATTCAATTACATCAGGTTCTTTGGTTAGCAGTAAAACTAGTCTCACTGGTGTGTTGTCACCTCGGAATCGTGTGTCTTCTCGTACGCACTGGGTCATTACATTATTCATTGCTATATTTAACAATATAGTGCCCCACGAGTCGTGTGTGTGTGTGTGTGTGTGTGTGTGTGTGTGTGTGTGTGTGTGTGATCGGGTCGGGGAGATTTGTGTAAATTGTCAGTGCAGTTTTGGTAGGCAGAGGATTGACAGCTCTTCCATGACTATGCTGCTGCCCATTCATTCCATCCTATCCAGAATTTTGTTGGCCAAACACAGGATCTCACAAGTCTGGCAGTCTCCCTACTCTCTGTACACCAAACACAGGATCTCACTGGTCTGGCAGTCTCCCTACTCTCTGTACACTGTATACCAAACCCCTGGAGGCAGAGTTAGGCAGGAGGCAGGGTAGCAAGACAGAGAGAAAGATGGTAGACAGACCTACCCAAGCATGAGGCAAGAGACTGATGATCATGAGTTACAGAAATAACACAGAAGACATTAGGGGGAATAAACTTACCAGAGAGTAGGAGGAGAATTGATAAAGCCATTGTAGGAGTGGCAATATGGCTTCCGTTACTGGCAGTAGATCGGTCACCTTGGGGGAGGGGAGAGGACCAACTCAGTGTAAGCAGTTGGATCGAGATCCAGAAGTGGGTAAATGACATGAAATTATTGAGGAGAGATGTACATATTTAATACTGAACATGTGAAGAAAACAAAGGATGAGACATAGAGACAATAAATTAAAAAGAAATATATACCACATTTTCACAGGCACTGGGTGCAACAGAACGAGTGTCGTCAGAGAACTTGTGATGTCTGCAGGTATCATCCTTTGGGGAAGATTTGTATTTTTTTCTTGCTCTCCTTAGTATCAAATGCTAGATACCAAAAATGAACAATAAATATCTTACTGTTAATGATGGTGTCTTTGTGCAGGATGTATGAAAAATATGAACTGAAAAACGAACCGAACTGAACGTCTAGAGCAAGGTTTCTCAACCTGGGGTACGCATACCCCCAGGAGTACGTGAGAGGAATTTGGGGGGTACGTGACAGGTTTCTCAAAATTCTTCGGTTTTGAATAACTGCAAACCTGTTTGTAGAAAGTGGCCTACATGTGCTAGGCTAGATGTGTCCTCCACTAGAACCAGGACACTAAGTGAACGTTAACAAGGAAACTCTTGGAGTTATGTCATTTGAGAGAAAGCTTTCAGACTACACTTGCCACACAACCTTGCAAACCCATAATACAGTAGTCACCCTTGCTCGTTTTCTATCGATCACGTCTTTCCTCATGCGTACTGAACAGGTACCAAAGTGAGATGCACTGTTCGCCTCTCACTGTCACCCACTCACCACTCTTCCCTCACTACCCTCACCCTCAGGTACGTTGAGATCTGCTTCATGGTTTCCAGTGTATTTGGTCAGATTTTTTTCCCTCAAATTTGTCATGGATTTTGCTTGCGGCTACAAAGTCATGTGCCTACACTGCAGCCATAATAACTGGTAATGGTTTCATGACCAAGTTTGTGGTTTTCAATTACGTGGGTAAGGGGTACGTGACCAATACTGAAAGACTTCAAGGGGTACATAAGATTAAAAAGGTTGAGAACCCCTGGTCTAGAGCAGTGTTTTTGTTTGTAAGACTTACAATCTTAATTTGAACTTACAGCTTACAGCACTGTTATGTACTGAACTTGAAACAGTAGTACAACATAAAGGTAGCACATTTGAACAAAATGAAGCCATCTATTGTGAGTCAAAAATTCCAAGTTACACATAAAACTGCCAGGAAATTGTGTTTGGGTGATGAGACAAATCAATCTATCTGTCTATTACCAGATGCCTTAATCTCATAAAGGGTGGCCACAAATAAATTGCCTCCATGATGCCCTGTCCCCTGCCATTTCATTGCCCTCCCCCCAGTTCACATCCCCCCTTTCTCAAATATCTCTCCACTACATCCCTCCATCCCATCCTCAGCTGACTCCTCTCTCCCCCCCCCTCCCCCATGCTCACATAT
Source organism: Birgus latro (assembly GCA_018397915.1). NCBI lineage: Eukaryota > Metazoa > Arthropoda > Malacostraca > Decapoda > Coenobitidae > Birgus > Birgus latro. The sequence goes on from JAGKTI010017568.1 coordinate 9,315, forward strand.
ACTCTCCTTGTTAGTCTCTCGCTTTCCATCCTCTCCTCATTGCCAAACCACCTCAGTGTGTTTCTCCTAATGCATTCTGTCACATCCAAACCACAACCCTCCTTCATTTCCTCATTTGTCAGTCTGTCTCGCCATGTAACTCCACATTCTTCTCTCAGATGACTCATTTCTACTGTCCTACCCTTCCAGCAAGGTCCAAGCTTCACTTCATATGTTAGAGTTGGTATCACAATACTGTATTATCATACAGCAACTTTTTTACTTCCTAGAGCCTCTGTGGTACAGTGGTAGAGTGTGTGTTTCGCGTGCCGGTGGATGCGAGTTCGCCTTCCGCCAGAGTTGTAAAAAAAACTTTGGGAAGCGTTCACCAAGCCACTTACCGCTTTGGCGGACACAAGAGGTGCTGTGATTTAACCAGTGTCGCATACTAGTATGTTTGCACCCAGTCAGCTTAGGCGGGCTGATTACACTTGGTTCACAGACTACACACACATCCAAAGCCACTCCAACACAACACTCACACTTACAAGCACTTCTCACCCTACGTACAATCTCTGCAGAGCACCACATTTTGGTGGAGTAGAGATACAGATACATAGATAGACATAGACATACTCTTTTAACTATTTCTTATCACTGCTTTCAAAGAACCAGCAACCTTTCTTCCCTGTTGTATCTGTTCAAGCACTTCATTCTCCAAACTTCTGTCCTTACTCATTACACTACCCAAGTATGTAAATACACTCACATTTTCCATTTTCTCATCATCCAACCTCACTGTACATTCACTGACTTCATTTCTCTCGAAGACCATAACTTTACTCTATATTCACCTCTAGATTCCATTTCTAACACACTCTCCCAGACTTATTCACCAAGCCTTGCAGTTCCCCTTTGTCTTCACGTAACAATACAGTATCATCTGCAAAGAACAATACAAGAAGTTTCCAAATACAGTAAAACCTCACTAGAACGGACTAATTGGGGCCAAAGTCATTCTGAAAAACGCGATATTCCAAAAAAAGCGACATAGGGATTTCCCTCTGCTAAGATATTTTCATACATGAAAAGAGTCATGGCCACAATGCAACTTCATTCCACCATTTCCCTCTAAATTGGGGCATTAACCCATTTGCCTCTTAACTTTTCTCAAAGGCCACAATAAATAATTTATTGCATAACACAGTACAGTTTTTGTAAGGTTTATACTCGATAAAGGCCACTGTAACACTCACAGGAAGATATTTTTCTTACATGAAGTATCATAGCCACCATCTTGCATCACCCTACCAGTTCCTTCTATCCCTTTTGATTCTTAACTTTTCTAAAATTCCACTAAAAATAATTCATTGCATTACACAGTATAGTTTTACCAAGGTTTAGACTCGATAATGGCCATATATAACACACAAAATAAGATATTTTCAGTTATTAAAAGCATCATTGCCACCATCCTGCTTCACCTTCACCAGTTCATTTTGACTTGTGGTAATATCTCATTTGCCTCTTATTTTTTTTCTCAAATTCCACTATAAATAATTTATTGCATGACATAGTAAAATTTAAGCAAGGCTTAGACACAATAAAACTCATAAGTAATTAAAAAAAAAAAAGTTTTCTTATGTAACCATTCAGAGTTGCTTGGCTCACTCTACCCCCCCATCTTGCCTGGTGTTATCATCATTCGGCACCTGATGAAGGATCCTTCAGAGCAAATCCTTCAGAATCATTTCCCATTATCTTCAGGGTCATCATCAAGGAACAGTGAATCATTGTCTCAATTGTCTTCACTGACAAAAGCTGAATTGTGGATGGGAATCAGAGCTGTAGCTTGTACCGTGTGTGTATAATTTTAAGCATTTTTCAAATACTATACTGTACATGTTATACACCTTAATTTTTACAGTCTTACAAGCACGACCACTCTGTCTGTATACAGTATTTCATTTATCACTCATCACCGTCGAGCAGTATATCAAGGGACTTAGGGAAAATGATGTTGGGGGGAAATGATGTGGAGGAAAAATAGTTATGTCGTCAGCTCACCACGAACTGCTTGCCATGTGATTAAAGTTGATGTCTTAATATTAATGCAGACCCTTTTTCTAATTTTTTAGCATTTAGAAAGAACATTATGGGTATAACTTAATTATAAACACTTCAAATACTGTACTGTGTGGTGCCATGTGGTGTATTTAATTTTAAGCATTTTTCTTGTACTGTACTGTACACTTTATACACCTTAATTTTTACAATCTTACAAACAATTATGATCACTCTGTCTGTATCACTCGTCACCATAGAGCAGTATATCAGGGACTTAGGGAAAATGACGTTGGGGGGAAATGATGTGGAGGAAAAATAGTTACGTCGCCAGCTCACCACGAACCGAAGCAGGAGCACACACACCGCTCGCCATGTGATTGAAGTTGATGTCTTAATATTAATGCAGACGCTTTTTCTAATTTTTTTAGCATTTGGAAATATTATGGGTATAACTTAATTATAAACACTTTAAATACTTTATCGTATGTACACTTAGAACAATAGCTATGCTGCCAGCCCACCATCAACCAACGCACGAACACACAAACCGCGCCGACAATATGGTCACCCCTCCGTGAGGTTATGCAGTCCATACTGCTTCTAGCTTTTTCGGAGTTTTTCTGATATACAGTAACACCTCGATATAACGGACTTCAATAGACCGGGATTCACTTTTATCGGACTCGAGAAGCTACCAGACTAAACTCTTATATATCGGAAAAAGTCCGATATAGCCAGAATCAGTCCGGACTGCCTGACAACTTCAGCTATGTTCACCACAATAAGACAAGTAAAAGACATGTTTTTCAGTGCACAATACAGTATTATTATACCATTTGATTAATGTAGTGAAGGTAAAACACAGTACAATACTGCAATGGTGGTGAAAACTACCGAAAAAATCCGGACTAATGTCTGATATATCGGAAAAAGTCTGGATTAGCAGGGGTAAGTCCGGATGTCGCTTTTATCAGAAAATCGCATATTTCGGACTGGCCTGAGCCCCAGTTAGTCCGTTATAGTGAGGTCTTACTGTACTTATATTACCCTTAAAATTACGGCACTACATGGGTTCATCCTCCAGAAAAAAAAATTTGAACATCGTATGTCTGCATACAACTCATTCCTCTACACTTCTTAGAGACGTGTGTGCGGACGGGACAGACCTACCAAATTTGACTGTGAAACACCCGATGAACTCCAGAATAAGATAGTGTTCTCACTACCCGATACTCCCATAAGTGGCACCTGTCAGTCCACGAGCAAATTGCGTACCCCAGGGGGTCGCTTCCCTGTCACCAATGATCTCCCAAACATTCAGTGGAAAAATGTGCCCCAGCCAACCTCGTGCCTGAATGATAACATGGTCGTCTCACCTGGACAGACCCGTACTCTCGCTGCTAGGATCGTCCCAGGGACGCTTCCCATGCATACAACTTACTATTGCATTCGCGTTCCATTTACTCATCCTTGTGTTTCCAGCTCTCCACCTAGTAACTGACGAGCGCCTGTCAGGTCCTGAAGTCACTGTTACACCCTAGACCGTGCTGACTGTAAGTTGAAAGGTATGTGCACTGCCCCTTGAATTAAAACAACATAATATTCCCACTGAACTGGGCTGCGCCCATGGCACGATCTCCAATTAATCCCAGACACGAGATTAATGAACTCTTGATCTAACACAGTTAATAGTCAGACAGTCCGACCTGCACACATTTCCCTATCCAGCACTTAACTTGATACTGCCATATTCAGCTTAACAACACTTCACCACTCTTCAACACTTCAACATTTTCCAATAAATCTCTGGGGAGGACATCTCTCACAGGGCGGCGGTTGCTCCTCCATCGGATCAGGTTCAAAGGCTTCTTCCGGGGGTTCCAAGAGCCACTCTCCTCCTCTGCAACAGGGCCCTGCCCGTCCTGGGGCTCCCTGCATCTCCTTCCCCGCGAACACATCTTCCACCATGCCCGCACGCATGTCCATCAGCTCCTCCACCACACTACACAGACCGTCCTCTTTCATGACGAGTTCCCCACGCACCTCAGGCGCCATGATTCTCCTCCCAATCCACACAGGAGCTCCAACTCCTGCCCGATTCGATTTCGCCTCCATTTTCTCAGATGACACCGAGAGATGTGTCATAGTCTGCCCCATGCTGCCCGAGTTTGTGATGTGTGTGGATGTTTTATTGTAAGGGGGAAAGAACCCAACAAATAAGCTATGATGGTTCACTACTATGAGATTTTTCAATATTCACTCTTATTATTTTGTTGGAAAATTCTATCCTCTAGGAGTTCACAATTTAAGACTAAGTGGGCCTCTAGTATGCTGTTACCGGATTTCTGTCTAAATCCCACTGCCTTTGTCACCAGTGTAATGATGGAATTTTTAACTCGCATATAAATTTAGGAAATCCCACCGCTGCCACCAGCGTAATATCGAAATTTTTGACTATTTAAATTATTGAAAATTTAACAGATTACCACCACTGTCACCAGTGTAATAATGGGATTTTTAGACTATTTAAATTAAGATACCACCGCTTTGCCACCAGTGTAATGACGGTTTTTTACGATTATATAAATTAGATAGGAATCCCTATAATTAATGAAAATCATCAGATTACCATCACTTAGCCACCAGTGTCATGGTGCAAAATTTAGGGGCCTTGTTAATTACTGAAATAGAATGAAATACCAACACGAAGAAATCAGAACTACAAGAGTAGGCTGCCACCACCCAGCGTATGCCGGGAAAGAATGATTAGACCCACTAAGGTAAGATATAGGACACTGAGGCCTTGCGACTGAGTGATTAGGGTAGCGTGAATAGTTCAGAGTGCGTGAGTCTTAAGATAGTAACACACCTTGCAGGCCACTCAGTCTCACAGACAAACTTCCCAGAGGAAATTAGATCAAACACATAAAAACCTTAATCTATTATTTACTAACTCTAAACATACAGTGTAAGAAATCTAGATTTTTACCCCAAAAAAAAACCTCAGATTACTTTTCAGACTATGAATATCCTAGAAAATTGAAATAAATGAATTCTCTTCCCCACTGAGATTATTACAGGGTAGACTAACGTAACAAGGTTCAAATATTTCAAGTGTGTGTTCACCACAGCTGATAGAATACTTGGGATATTTTCACACTATAATATGATGTATAATCTTGCACACAGGTGGATATATGCCCGATCAATAAATTTACACGCACTCTGAACTACTCACGCATATGCTCCACAGATAGGATTGGATAATGCAGAGAAGGATAGATTTTGGGATGATTTAATATGTGTAGTAAGTTGTATGGGTGATGATGAGGTAGTGGTTCTGGGAGGAGATTTAAATGGTCCGTTGGGTGAAGCAGCTCAAGGTTATGAAGGAGTACATGGAGGATGTGCATATGGTGTGAGGAATGCGGAAGGAGAAAGAATACTCGAGTTTGGGGAGGCTATGGACATGATTGTGTGCAACACACATTTTAGGAAAAGAATGAGCCGGTTGATTACGTACGAGTCCGGGGGAAATAGTAGTCAGATAGATTATTTTCTGGTCAGGAGGGTTGATAGGAGATTAGTGAGGGATGTTAAAGTTATAGGAAGCGAGGAGTGTGTGCAGCAGCACAAACTGTTGATTTGTTACTTGGTGCTTAAGGAACGAGTGATGAGAAGGAGGACATATGTACCTAGGAGGAAAATATGGAAGCTGGGAAACCAATCAGGAAGGGATGCCTTTTATAGTGAAATGAGGAGAGTGGTGGCTGAACAGGAAGCCGTAGATAGAGGCGTTAATGAACAGTATTGAGCCCTTAAGAACAACCTCTTGAGAGTTACAGATGCAATATGCGGTTGGACAAGAGTCCCACCAAGACATAAAGTAACTTGGTGGTGGGATGAGGGTGTAGAAGCTGCAGTTAAGGAGAAAAGAAGGCTTTTCCGGGAATAGAAGAATGGTGGTAACAGGGAGGAGTACTTGGCTGCCAAGCGCAGGGCTAGAAGAGAGGTATACAGGGCGAAGTCTGAGTCACAGAGACTTTTACTTGATAATCTAAATCATGGAGAAAGGAAAAATATGATTTTTAGGGTGGCAAATCAGGTGAAGAGGGATAACTGGGACATTGTAGGTGAGCAGTGTGTGAAGAATGATGATGGAAGGGTAGTGGTGAACAGTGAGGATATTAATGATGCATGGAGAGAGTATTATAGCCGGTTGTTGAATGAGGAGTTTGATTGGGATAGAGAAGGTTTGGAGCCAGCTGATCCAGTGTTTGGCCCTTGGCCTTTGATTGATGCTGCTATTGTTAGTCAGGCAATAGGCAGGATGCAGGTTGGGGAGGTGGCAGGTGTGTCTGGGTTGACTGCCGAAATGTTGAAGGCCTCTGGAGATACTGGGGTGAGGTTAGTCACTGACCTGATATATATGATTATATATGAGTGTGTGGTCCCAGATGATTGGCTGAAGAGTGTAATTGTAAATGTGTACAAAGGGAAGGGTGATGCCCTGGAAAGGGGAAATTACAGAGGTATAAAGCTCTTAGATCAGATAATGAAAGTAATGGAGAGAGTTCTAGAAGATATGATTAGAGAAAGAGTGAATATCAGTGAGATGCAGTTTGGGTTTATGCCAGGCAGGGGGACCACTGATGTCATATTCATTGTTCGACAGCTTCAGGAAAAATATATTGGTAAGAAAAGGGAATTGTATTTTGTTTTTGTTGATTTGGAAAAGGCCTTTGACAGAGTCCCTAGAGAGGTGGTGAAGTGGGCAATGAGAAAGTTGGGGTTGGAAGAGTGGCTGGTTAGGGTGGTTATGGCCATGTACGTGGGTGCTCGCACCCAGGTAAGAGTGAATGGAGTTTTGAGTGATGAGTTTCCCGTGAACGTTGGTGTGCATCAGGGGTCAGTTTTGAGTCCCTTGTTGTTTATCATGGTGCTTGAAGCCCTCCCACGTGACTTCAGAGATGGACTTCCATGGGAGATGTTGTATGCTGATGATTTGGTGTTGATTGCGGAGAGTGAAGGGGAGGCTGAGGAAAGATTTAAGAAGTGGAGAGATGGTATGGGGTACAAGGGCTTAAGGGTAAATGCAGATAAAACAAAAGTGATGATATCTAGGGTTGGTGGTGGTACAAGCAGAGGAGAGAGAGAGTGGCCATGTGCAGTTTGCAACATGGGTGTGGGAAGTAATTCCATCTTGTGTAGTGTTTGTGATAAATAGGTGCACAAGAGATGTAGTGGTATTAGAGGTAGACTGCGAGATAATGCTGATTTCATGTGTGCGGCGTGTCAGGGAGAGCAGGTGGAGATTGTTAGGCGTGAGAGGGTTGAATTTGCATGTGAGTCTCTTGAGTGTGTGGAGGAGTTTTATTATCTGGGAGACATGTTATGTGCCGGAGGTGGGGCTGGAGTTAGCTCGGTTGCTAGAGTGAGAAGTGGTTGAAAGAAGTTCAGGGAGCTGTTGCCTCTCCTGACATTGAGAGGACTCTCCTTACGTGCTAAGGGGTCTTTGTATGCAGCATGTGTTAGGAGTGTGATGCTGTATGGTAGTGAGACCTGGGCAGTAAAGGAAGAGGATATTCGCAGGTTTGGGCGTGCAGAAATGACAATGATTAGGTGGATGTGCGGTGCGTCCCTGCGTGCTGGGCCTGGGGGGACTGGGTTTGCGATGGAGCAGTTGAGGGGTGGAATGGGGCTGGAGTGTATTGGTGTTGTGATGAGGAGAGGTAGGCTGAGGTGGTTTGGACATGTGGAGAGGATGGGGGATGATAATTGGGTACAGAGGGTGAGAAGCGTTAATATTGGGGGAGAGGTTGGGAGGGGTAGACCGAGAAAGACATGGGACGAGGTCATTAAATGTGACCTAAGGGTTAAGGGACTGAGCGGGGAGGCTCCCAGAGATTGAGCAGCGTGGAGCGCCGCCATTAGGTGACCAAGGCCAACACATGCAAGCATGTTGGAGCCTTCAAAAACGAAACGAAATGAAACGAGGGGTTGGGAGGGGTAGACCAAGAAAGACATGGGATGAGGTCATTAAGTGTGACTTAAGGGTTAAGGGACTGAACAGGGATGCTGCCAGGGATTGAGCAGCGTGGAGAGCCGCCATTAGGTGACCAAAGTCGACGCATGCAAGCATATTGGAACCTTCAAAAACGAAACGAAGCAAAACGAAACTAATATATTTATATAACTTCACCTCTTAACCTAATACAGTATTAAAAAAATAATTCAAACACGTGCGTGACTTGCACTTCGACGGTCTCTAACGGACTCGTGAAACTAACTCCCCGAGACACTACCTCCACCAAAAGCTCCTCTAAGTCTGGAACATTCACCCTAATTCCCAAAGGTTTACATAAATTGATATATTGATCATTCAAAGACAGATACTACTGACTAAAATTTTAAGGAGTTTGAAATATCTGTAATTTTAGGGGAAACAATAACATACAGTATGAATACCAAAATCCGCTATCAACTAAACTTTTCATATCGAAAGAATAGATTATTCAAATGGACCAATCAATTACATATTCGACATAGCAATACAGAAAGAGATGGAATGGGGGAATTTTGTGTAATGGGCACTGGTAAGAAGGGCCGCGTATCTACACCGGGACGAGAGGCCTCGATGGAACACCGACAATCTGTGGATATTACGCCGTCAGGACTCAGTCATTACAAAAGGAAGTTAGAGGAAACATTATCAGTCATCCTACTAATATATAAATAGAGGATTAATTATAGGAACAAAATGGGGGGGGGGATTTAAGGAAGAGCTTTCGACTGACCTGTGGATATTACGTCATCAGGACTCACAATGAGCGACACTCCCTCGGCTACATGCACTTGCTCGCGGTTGTCCTAACATCGGAGCTGACTTCGACCAATTCCTCTACAGATTACCGACTACACCAACTAACAAAGAATGTGAAACAAGGTATTCACATTCGCCATACGTAGATGAAACTGACTTGCGATGTTTAAAATTCTGTGGCAATTGTATGGGACTGACATTTTAATCCGAAGTCCAAACCCATGA
>JAGKTI010017569.1:0-18407 GCA_018397915.1 Birgus latro
TAATCTGTGTATGATTATCAGAGTTGGTAGAATATCAGGCTTATCATCAAGTCGTTGCATCTTTGTATTGCTTGTGTGTCAACTTGAAACTTATGTCATGTACAAAACTGTGATCACATGACTGGAATGATTAATTTTGGAAGTTTTTGTTTTCTTTATTTTTCTTTTTTGTGCATAGCATATTGATTTTGTGTATATTATATAGATGGATAGTGTATTAGTGTGAATAGATCTGCAGATAAAGAGCTCCAAAGCATATGAACAGTGTTTAGTCAGGATGCTGGCCATAAAGGAAACATCATATAGTAGAAATTCGTTAATCATACTGTACTGGAATTCTTTATGTTTGCATTGTTTATTATTTTGTTTTTTATTGAATAGATCTCAGGTGTTCTTTAGATCATTGATACTTTGTACATTCAGGTAAGCAGGACAATAGTTTGAAAATAAAGTACTGTTCAGACAGTATAAAGTATGAATGTTAAATTGTTACTGAATAATACTGTACTATTATTTATGTTAAATATCTTTCTGGTAGGAAAGTTAAAGGCTTAATATATATATATATATATATTTGTAAACAAAGTTAATACTAAGGCAGTAACTGATATTGCAATTGTTTTTCTAAGATTGTGAAAGCTTAACTGTGTTCTCATGCCAGGAAGCTGATGTAAACTAGTATTAATACCAAATACAGTATAGATCTTGATGAAATGCTTCAGCACCCTGAACTATACGTAAGTGGGTGCAACTTTCTCTTTAGCATATCTCTTAATAAAAGTAATCCTCTAAAGGAACAAAAACTCATGCATTTAGTGGGCATTTTATAGAGCAACCCTTTCACTGGTATTGTTGCACTGAAGTCTTTCATTCAGTGTAATGCCAACCACTTGTGTTCATCAAAATCTCAACCTGTCAGAGGGTTCATATATTAAAGCTATCATAAGACTACACATCTGTGATGCGCAGCATTTACCATGCAGTACGTTTTACAAGCAGTCAGAAAATACTGAAACCGTTGTTCCTTTAACTTTTGTCATGGCAGGATTACAGGTATATGATTAGGCATTTAATTCTTTAATTGAGACTTTGTATGGAAACTGTGCAATGATTCTGTATATATGTCACCATTTTTACCCTATTTCCCACTGTATTATAGATTTATAGAGGATGCAGTCACATAGTGAAAACTACACTCTCAAGATGTATTTATGAATTCAGACCAAAAGCAAATTTTATTTGGTGGGAAATACCCCTGTACATCATAGTAAAGGATTACAAAAAGTTAACATTATCTTATAGACAGTCTATACCATAATAAAGTAATGGTACTCAATACAGTATTATGAGAAATTAAGAGAACGTTGAGGGCAAAATGTAGATGATAGTGCTATATGGAAGCAGTATTTTCTGAAAGTCTACATTTTAAATACTGTATGATATGATAGTGTATAATTTTAAATACTGGTACGGTGATATGTTATATTAAAGAAACTGTAGTCTTGATAAGCAGTGTCTCAGAAATTACCTGGCAACTTATGGTAAATGTGCAAGATGTGGAACTGTAATGTATCAAAAGTGAATTATTCCTAGTCATGTGAAGAACTACTTGTCTTTTGCATCACTGATAATTACTTAATACCATACTGTGCTTTTCTCCAGCACTGTGCTCCACCTTTCACAGTTTCTTCTACAGTGCTTCCTCCAATTTTGCGAGAATATGGTCGACAAAAAACCTCGCAAAATCGAAATTCACAAAGTTTAAACAATTAAATATATGCAATAAATGTAAATTGGTCGACATCACCCCAACAATTAAATATATGCAATAAATGTAAATTGGTCGACATCACCCCAAGGTAAGCACATTTTCCCACTCTTTCTCTCGACTCTACCTCTTAATTTTATGATGATAAGTGAAACAAACATGGACTGATGTATTGTACAGTAATATTATTATGAAAACATCATAGGTAAGAAACATAAAAAAGAAAAAAAAAAATGCATATTTACACTGATGTGAAGACTGGCGTGGTATACGGGACTGGTGGCGGGGCAAGGCTTGGGTGCGACTACTGTGGTGTAAACAAACGTGGCGGGGCGGCGGAACACTGAACTAGGAGGCACAGTACACCCAGCGAACCATGACGTCACTACTCCGCGTGGCAAAGTAGTGCGGGAAGACGACCTTCCCACCACTCGACCTCGCAAAGTGTGTGATCACTTGCAAAGTTCATAAATGTTAAAAAATAAATTACTTGGAACTACCTCGCAAAATTGGTGATTCGCAAAGTTAAAGTTCACAAAGTTGAAGGATGTACTGTATATGTATGGACGATGATTTGTAGTAGTAGTTCCCTAGGCAGTCTGGCCGAACAGCCCCGAGTCCCTAAGGAAGGCCATGGCCGAGACCGGGCTTTCCCACAGAGCTCTCAAGGAGTGTATATTGTGTTGTTGGCATAGGCGATTGTGTGCAATACAGTCTTCCATGATGTGCTTAACCCCTTAACCACGGGTCGTCACTTTCGTGACGGTCGGGTGCAATGGATCATACCGCGGGGCGTCACTTGAGTGACTCTGTGTTATTTTTAATTCCCCCGGGCTTTCAGGTGGTGACTTGTATCATCTATCAGCACTGCCAATGTCCAACAATAGTCAGAGCTGCTAATGTCATCAGTACTCCCATCCATTGTTAACAATTTAGCCATTTTCCCCCATTCTAGACTCCCCTCCCTACCTCCCCTCCATTACCCTCTCGTGTCGTCTCCTCAGCCGCTCTGCGCTAAGTAAACCTTCCCTGGATTTTTCCACTGTTTTCATCCATTGAAATGAGACCTATGCCTTATTCTTATACAAAATAATATATATATATATATATATATAAAATGAGGTAATTGATAGTGCCATACACCTGGAATTGGCTAATTATCATGGCAACACCCAACCTGCGCTCGTTCGCTAATTTCCCCTGCTTTTTTTCCCCGTGAAATATGCTGTATGAGTTACTCTCGTAATATAAATGTATATAAGAAAGGAAGGGAGAAACCTGAGTAATATTTATATTCACCTGGAACTACCTAATTTATTATGTATTGTTTAGATTTCGTACGACTTATTTCTTAGCATATACATTAGCAGCTGACATTTTCAACTCTCGGCTACCGAGGTGCAGTCAGTTTGCTCTCGTGTTTCACGGTGAAATGACGCTCCTCCATTTCTGCCACTTTTGCGTCTATTATAAATGGCCCTGTGGCCTCTACCCCTATTAAACATTGTGTGGGAAGCGGTAAAAGACTGCCTTAGTTAACCTAACTAACCTAAACTTAACCTCATTTATCCCAGCCTAACCTAACCGCAGCCTGAGTTAACCTAACCAAAACTTAACCTTGACTATCCCAGCCTAACCCAACCGCAGCCTAAGTTAACCTAACTAACCTAAACTTAACCTCAATTATCCCAGCTGAACCTCACCGCAGCCTAAATAAACCTAACCTTAACTGGCCCGGTCATTTCACGAATTTCCAAGGGATTTCATGAAATCACTGGTTAAACAAATTCCCTGAAACATGTATATATGACGTGGTATTTGGCCGGCCAGTATTCCTCTTCTCTGAGCAAGAAAAGTAGTGACTATTTCATTTCCTAGACCTACCAGTGGATCAGCAGCTGCTATCGTAGGGAGAGAAAATAGGTTAAGATGGAAGAAACACCAGCATTACTGCATTTCAGTTTCAAGCCAAATTTTCCTTGATTTTTTCTGTCTTGTAGGTTATAGGCCAACTACACTAGCAATGAGGATTTGGTTCAATGTCCAAGGGATATTACGGGGGAAAAGTGACTGACCCAATCAAAAAACACCTGTGCTAGCCAAACCAAAGTTAGACTGCCATAATCTTCATTCCTAACCAAATACTTCACTGTACTCACTCAGCAACCACAGCAACAAGAAACAGTAGATTATAGCCCATAGTGTTATAGAAAATCTGTGAAAATAGTCATTTTGTGAATTCATTAGTCAATCTGTGAAATGAATTTTTAGACCAGGATGATTTTGGTTACATTTCAGTGAAAGTCAGGTCAGGTTTGGTTGAATATGGCTAAGTTGGACTAGATTTGATTAATTTAGATTATGCTCTGTCCAACTTACCAAAACCTAGTCATAACTTATTAACACACCTATACAGTACTAGCTAGACCTAACATTACTCGAACACTATCTAACCTAACCTAACCTATCTATCTATTGCCAGACGCCTCAGTCCCGCACAGGGTGGCCACAAACAAATTGCCTCCATGTCGCTCTGTCCTCCGCCATTTCACTACCCTGCTCCCAACTCACACACCCCTCTCTCATGTACCTCTCCACTCCATCCCTCCATCTCATCCTCGGCCTCCCACTCCCTCTCGCCCCCTCCACCTCACTCACATACACTCTCCTTGTCAGTCTTTCACTCTCCATCCTCTCCACATGCCCAAACCACCTTAACATGTTTTTCCTAACGCTTCCTATCACGTCCTCAACCACACCACAACGCTCCTTCACTTTCTCATTTGTTAGTCTATCTCTCCATGTGACTCCACATGCTCCTCTCAAATAACTCATTTCCACTGCTCTCACTCTTGACTTCTGTCCTTCCAACAGGGTCCAAGCTTCACTTCCATATGTTAGAGTTGGTATCACAATACTGTCATGTAACAACTTTTTCACTTCCATGCTCACTTCCCTGTTTCTTATCACTGCTTTCAACGAACCAGCAACCTTCTTTCCCTGCTGCACCCTTTCGAGCACTTCACCCTCCAGACTTCCATCCTTACTCATCACATTGCCCAAGTACTTAAATGCACTCACATTCTCCATATTCTCCCCATCCAATCTCGCTGTACATTCACTGGCTTCACTTCTTTCGAAGACCATCACTTTACTCTTCCCTACATTCACCTTTAGATTCCGTTTCTTACACACTCTCCCAAACTCATCTATCAAGCCTTGCAGCTCCCCTTCGTCTTCACTCAACAACACAGTATCATCTGCAAACAACAGTACAGAGAGTTCCCAAACACTGCCTTTTCTCACTGGGGCCGCTCCAACATCCACTGCCCGACCTTGTATCTCTTTTATAACCCCATCCATGTACAGATTGAACAACCATGGAAAAGCATGTGGGCCCAACAATGTGAGCACCAGAGTACTGAAGTCATGTGCTGAGCAACTAACATTCCCTTTCCATAAGCTATTTCTGTGCATGCATATCAATGGGTACAAAGACCCACACCAATTTGCCTGTTCACCTGGTAGAAGTGTACAGGATGCTGTCCTAACCATGAACCACCAAATTATTAGCCACCTCAAAAAGCCAGACTCCAGTGTTCGCATACTATACGTTGACTTTAGTAGTGCTTTTAACACTGTTCAACCCCACTTACTAATTAACAAGCTCGTAAATATGAATGTAAATAGTAACCTTATTTCTTGGATCCTTGATTACCTTTTAAACCGAACACAATTTGTCAGCATATCAAATATTAACTCTGATGTTTTAGTCACTAATACGGGAGCTCGCCAAGGATGTGTGCTTTCACCTGTCTTATATACCATATACACTAATGATTGTCAGAGTAACTTCAGAAATGTTACTATTATGAAATATGCAGATGACACTGCTATAGTTGGGAAAATGAGAAATGGTGATGACAGTGACTATCTCAGCCAGGTGAATCAGTTTGTTTCATGGTGTGAAAACAATTTTTAAACCTTAATGTTTCAAAAACTGAGATGGTCATTGACTTTAGGAAAAATCAGATCCCCCCAGCACAACTTGTAAAAAAATCTCAAACTGTAGATAGAGTGGATGAGTATAAATATCTAGGAATCATGATTGACAACAAATTATCAGGAGGTAGTAACACAAAAGTAGTCTACAACAAGTGTAACGAGCTGGTGCATCACCTTCGCATCCTAAACAGTATTAAGGTAGAAACAATAATCTCATTACTCTACAAATCAATTGTTGAATCCATTATAACTTTTTCAATAACCACATGGTTCAGTACTCTCTCATGTAAAGATAAAAATAAGCTCAACAAAATAGTAAAACAGGCAAAAAGGCTAAAAGCAGATGTGACACCACTGGATGAGTTACACAAACTAAATGTCATAAAACAAGCTAGGAAAATTATGATGGATGAGACTCACCCTCTCTATGAAAACTATGTATACTTGAGATCAGGCAGGAGACTAAATGTACCTGTACAGCGAACCTCAAGGTATAAGAAATCATTTGTACCAATAAGTATAAAAATGATTAATCCTACACTTAGCAATTAGCAATTATTCATAATTATCTAGTATTTATATTAGTCTCAAATGTGTGAAAGTGTGTAAATGTCTTTTATCATAGTTTTAATAGACAAGAGCCCAATCCAAACCAAGTTTCTTTTATACAGTGTACAAAAGACTAAAGTATATTATTATTATTATTATTATTATTTTTATTATTATTATTATTATTATTATTACATTTTTATGAAAAGACAGGGAATCCAATTATTGATGCTGCTGTTTGAAATCTCGTGATATTTCAACCGTACTGTTCTAATGGAAGGCCTGAATATGGGACTGCCCATAGGCAAAAATCAGAGATCAATATGGCTGGGGATTTTTAGGCGATATAGTGTAATTTGGGCCATTTTGAAAGTTTAAAAAGTTGTCTAGTGGTTAGAATGCCCTGGTGGCCCAGCCTAGTTTGATTCCAAAGGGACGATGATGGTTTTTGATCATGTAGGGCTGTTAAGGGAAGTAGGCTGGTCATAAAACTTACCCTTACATGTACAGTACTCACCTAGCCTAGCCTCAGGACCCTATACCTCAAAGGGTAAAATAGGATAGGCTGATGCTGTTATCATATATCCTGCTGTAATACCACACAGTATTTAATCAGTTTAATTCTTCAGGCCTCAGAAGTTTGTAGTGTAGCAATCGCAGCAGAAAGCGTGCTGAATTTATCGAAACTTTTGGACACTGTAGTGGATACACAACTGAACATTTTTTTTTTTTCCTCACCTGGAAGAGTTGAGAGGTAGGCTGGGAGTGGAGTGTATTGGTGTTGTGATGAGGAGAGGTAGATTGAGGTGGTTTGGATATGTGGAGAGGATGGGGGAGGATAATTGGGTGCAGGTGAGAAGTGTTAATATTGAGGGAGGGGTTGTGAGGGGTAGACCGAGAAAGACGTGGGTCGAGGTCATTAATAGTGACCTCAGGGTTAAGGGACTGAACAGGGAGGCTGCCATAGATCGAGCAGCATGGAGAGCCGCCATTAGATGACCAAGGCCAACGCATGCAAGCATGTTGGAGCCTTCAAACCCGAAACGAACAAAACGAACCTGGTGTGAGGTAGATTTTCCAAAGCCACTGTTTACAGATTAACAGAAATGGAATCCTGCATGGTATTGGGATGGGAATTTTGGGTGTATGTATGGTTGACTTTGTCCTGAGTCAGATTATTTACAGGAAGGAGAGGAATAGAGGCTCTCCATATCTTAATCATTCTAAGAAGCAATGAATAGAGTTGCTGTAATAATTCCCACAAGAGGACAATTATCATAAAGTGCAGTATGTTTGTTTTAGCAGGAAGCATAAGGAAAGAAGAGTGCGGAATGCTGTAGTGTCTTTAGTTCTTCCTGGAAAAACAACTATAATATACAAGAGGGGAATTGATTATAAATATGTGTGAGAATCCAACCCGTGTACCATACTGATGATCACTGTCTAATGGCANAACTAGTAAGCAACCATTTGCAGTTTGGGGCATCCAAATTTAGGCGCCTGGTGGTTTAGTGGGTAATTACGGCGCTCCAGTTGGATTGAGCCGGTGATGGTTTATATCCAAGGGGTGGTTGGGGTTTATTGCTCATGTAATGCCCCTCAGGGAGCTCAGGGATGAGTGAGGCTGGTCACTCTCATCTTAAATGTCAGGACCAACTTGCCTAGCCCTGGGCTCCTATGTTCCTCTGTGGGGTGACATAGGATTGAATGATGGATGGATGGATATTTTAAAAATCAAACCCGCCCTACTTTCACTTCACCTATGCATTGATTGTGTAATAACAGGTGGTACCAGTACACCCTTATTTAATCTTTTGGAAGGTAGAGGTTCTTTGGAAATTAGACTTTGAGGTTTGAGAGTGCTGTGGTGTTGATGTGGATGTTCAAGAATGCATAAAGAGAATTATTTTGAGAT
The DNA here is from genome assembly GCA_018397915.1 of Birgus latro. Classification (NCBI taxonomy): domain Eukaryota; kingdom Metazoa; phylum Arthropoda; class Malacostraca; order Decapoda; family Coenobitidae; genus Birgus; species Birgus latro. Next base: position 8,238 of record JAGKTI010017569.1, read on the forward strand.
GGTTTGGCCATGTGGATTGGATGAAGAGTGAGAGACTGACCAGGAGAGTGTATGTGAGTGAAGTTGGAGGGGGAGGCTGAGGATTATATGGAGGGAGAGAGTGGAGGTGCAAGAGAGGGGATGGTGTAAGTTAGTGAGATGGCAGCCAGATGGCATAGGATAGGGTGACATGGAGGTAGTTTGTGTATGGTCTCCTCTTTTGGGATGAAGGCATTTTCTTTTATTTTTTTTTAACAACACAAAAGAGAGCCAAATTCAAGATCCGTTGATTTCGAGATGCCTGGACACGCTGCGCTTGAAAGACTGGAGAGCATAGGTAGTAGGAAATGGAGACAGTTCCAGAGTTGACCTGTTGCGTGAATGAAGGACTGTGAGTAATGGTTAACTCTTGCATTAAAGAGTTGGACAGAAAAGGGATAATAGTTTGTTGCTAGACGGGTGCTACGTGCCTGTCATAGAGGTGGAGGGATGCAAGCAGACAGTTCAGAGGAGCAGTGACAATTGAAGTAGCGATAGAAAAGAGATAAAGATGCAACAGTGCGGCGAAGAGCCAGAGATTGAAGGGAGCCAGTAAGAGGAGGAGAGTTGATGAGATGAACAGCCTTTGTCTCCACCCTATTGAGAAGAACTGTATGTGGGGAGCCTTCCCACACATGAGAGTTGTACTCTAAACAGGGGCGAATAAAACCCGTGTATAAAGTCAATAACTGTGCAGGGATAAAGAAGGTACGGAGTCGGCTTAGCACACCTAATCTCTTGGAAGCAGATTTTACAAGAGATGCAATATGATCTTTCCAAGATAGTCCCAAGTGAATGAAACCCCAAGCATGTTCAAGGATGATGCAAGACTGAGCTGGATATTATTAAACATTAGTGGGTACTCCTGAGGAAGATTTTGTTGACTTGATAGGTGTAAAAACTGTCTTTGATGTATTAAAAACAACAAGATTATTTTTACCCCAGTCAGAGATACGAGCCAAGTCAGACATTAGGTGTGCCATAGCCTCATCCCTCATTTGTTGAAGTAACTGCTGAGATGGACGTTGTGGAAACCGAATGGAAAGGTGAAGGGTGGAATCATCAGCGTACGAGTGGATAGGGTTAGTTTTAGTGATAGTTGCAAAATATACAATAAATCTTAGAAACTTGGACTTGGTATGGTCAGAGTTGCCGCTGAGATGAACTGTGGGTGGCTGGACCCATTCAGCAGTGGCTTTGGGAAAATATGCCATGTCCCATATGTGCAAAGAAACAGATTTTTAAAATGTTTCTCCAACTGATTTTGTCTTTTGCCACAATGGCTTGTAGAGAATGTAGTATGGTCTATCTATCTATCTATAGCCCAACGCCGTAATCCCGCAAAGGGTGGCAGCAGACAAAACGCCTCCAAGTCGCTCTGTCACCCACCATTTGACTACCCTCCCCCCAACTCACTCCCCCTTCCCTCATATACCTCTCAACTCCATCCCTCCACCTCATCCTTGGTCTCCCTCTCCCCCTTCCTCCCCTCCACTTCACCCACATACACCCTCTTAGTCAGTCTTTCATTCTCCATTCTCTCCACATGTCCAAACCACCTCAGTGTATTTCTCCTAATATTGTCAATCACATTCACATCCACCCAACAACGTTCTTTCACGTCTTATTTGTCAAGCTGTCCCTCCATATCTCTCCGCATGTTCTTCTCAGATAACTCATTTCCACTGCTCTCACTCTTGACTTGTTCCCCTCTAGGAAGGTCCATGCCTTGTTTCCATATGTCAGGTTTGGGATCACAGTACTATCATGCAGTGACTTCTTAACTTCCATACCTCCCTATTTCTTATCACTGCTTTCAGTGAACCAACAACCTTCCTTCCCTGCTGTACCCTTTCAAGCACTTCATTCCCAAAATTCCATCCTTACTCATCACACTACCCAAGTACTTGAATGCACTCACATTCTCCATATCCTCACCATCCAACCTCACTGTATATTCTGTGACTTCATTCCTCTCAAACACCATAACTTTTCTCTTGTTTACATTGACTTTCAGATTCCTCTTCTGTCCCACATTCATTCACCAAACCTTGCAACTCCCCTTCATCTTCACTCAACAATACTGTATCATCAGCAAACAACAACACCGGAATCTTCCACATCTCACCCTCATTCATCAGAGCCACCCCCACATCCACTGCCCTACCTTGCACCTCCTTTACAACCCCATCCATGTATATATTAAACAGCCATGGAGACATAACACAACCCTGTTTCAGTCCCACATTCAGATCAAAGAACTCACTCAGCTCACCATCCACTCGCACAGTAGCCCTAGCTCCTTCCTACATACTCTTCACAGCACTCAACAATTTCCCAGTATATATATATATATATGTATCAGTGTGTTAAATGTGAGTTTTGTTGACACTTGAGCATACAAACTTTATCAAATTAACTTCTTCGATCAGTGCTTGACCAGGCAGCCTCCGCCATCTTTAATGTTTTGGTCGGTCAGCAGTCGCCTCCTTCATCAATTCTTTCAATACAGTTGGGAAGTCTCCTGCCGTGGCCATGTCAGCTGATGCTCACTCACCCGTACAGTGGACATTTTAAGTCCCTTCCTCTTGATAAACTGCTGGAACCAACCCTGACTTGCACGAAAGGGCTTGGCAGGGGTTACATTGAGCCGTTGACATGCCAGTGTGTGGAACACTTTAGCCTTCTCCCTCAATACTGGCCCATCAACAGGAATGTTTTCCCTAGCCTGCCTCAACACAAATGTAGCCAGGCAACATTCAGTCCATATTAATGCCTCGTCTCGGCAGTGAACACCTCCATCAAATGCTCCAGCCCCTTAGGCCTTGACGCACTTCAAAATGTTAGCCTTGTTCTTGTAAGTGGCGCGAATTGACTCGTTCAGGCCGTACTCCCTGGCCAAGTGTGCAAACTTCTCTCCTTTCTCCACTTGGTGAATAACGTCCAAACGCTGCCGATAACTGAGAGGAGCCTTCTTCTTGGATCCCAGCTGGGATGAACATCACCTTTGGGGGGTTGGGGCCGTCCATAACAGAGCCCAGAGAGAGGTAACCTTGACAAAAAGCGCTCAGAACTCACAGGGGAACACACGTAGTCGGTGGGACAGGAGGTAAAAACATGGCGGCTGTAGTGTGCACACTTGCCACCAGGGCTGGGCTGTGATTGGCTGGCAGCTGTGGAATACATCATGGCTGCCCTGATATTATAAATCTCCTGGGATATGAGCCACTTTGGAACCTAGGAACTGCATTTTCGAGTTTTTTCGGCAAGAGAGAGAGAGAGTGAAAAAAAATGGTTGGGCAAAGTAGCGTGGCTTACAAATCCGTGGCTTATAGAGACGCGTATTAGGCGACTTGACTGTAGATAAAGAGATAGCAGGTGTGATGTAACTGTGTACCTGGTGAAGAGAGAGAGAGAAAGAAAGGGAGACAGAGAGGACACAGGAAAAGAGTACCAGTGTGTAAAGGAAGGATATTCTGTCTCATCTGGAGAGGAATGGGAAGCATAGAAGGAAGGACACCATGAAGGAAGCTCCCAAACACCTCTTCCTTAGTGTTTTATTTTCTGTAGTTGCAAGTGAATATCCTTTTGTAGGTTATTTATGCAGAGTATGGCAATCCTGTATTGGAGGGATTTATATGACACAGAAGAGGACAGTAAGGTGTTGTTAGCCAAATAAATCACTTAGAAGGTGTTAGGGAGCTTCCATAGCCACAAGAAAATAGGCCAAGGATTCCTATTCTTCTGATGGGATTGTAAAGGATTGGATGCATTGTTATTATTTAATTTGTTTTATTATTATTATTATTTATTTATTTATTTATTTTATTTTATTTTATTTTTTTTTGTGATTAGAGACTTGATTTTGACCCAAGTTGTTATTATTTGTAGTTAATGTTTTTATTTATATGTTTATTTTTAGTGTCTGAACCAAGAGCCAGCCATCACACCCACCAAGATTGCTTTGTACCTCAGTCAAGATACTCAGAAGACACAGAATCCTTTCAAGATGTCCTCTACCTCCTCCAAGACTCATCCCTCCCTCAAGACTTGCATCATTCTTCCTTGAGATGTCAAGTTCTGCAGTTCTGCCTTGGACTCACCAGGTTCTGAGGACATCAACACTGGTAAGCTGGTGTCTCGTATAGAGGATTCAAAACTGTTTATATATACCTGTACTTTGCATGCTTCTGTTGTTCGTATCATTTATAAAGGCTCCAACCTGCGTCTGTACATTGGCCTTGATCACCTCTTAGTGACTTTCCACACTGCTTGATCTCTGGCAGCCTCCCTAGATTGTCAGTATTGTTCATCATATCATTTATAAAGGCTCCAACCTATCTATCTATCAGTTGCTAGATGCCATAATCCCATAAGGGGTGGCCATTTGACTTTGAGTTATTTGTTTTACGGGGAGGGGCACTAACCCTCCACCAACCCACTTGTTGACACGTAGGGAGCACGTATGGTTTGGTTATATGGTTACCCTCCAACCTGCTTGTATACATTGGCCTTGATCATCTAACAGCAGCTCTCCACACTGCTTGATCCCTGGCAGCCTCCCTAGAGTGTCAGTATTGTTAATTGTATTGTTTGTCAGATCGTATCATTTATAAAGACCCCAACGTGCTTTCATATATTGGCCATGGTCACTTGGCTTTCCATGCTGCTCAGTGTCTGGCAGCCTTCCTGTATTGTCAGTATTGTTAACTGTATTGCTTATTGTATTGTTTGTAAAATCTCCAACCTGTTTGCATACATTGGCCTTGGTCATCTAATGGCATCTCTCCACACTGCTTCATCTCTGTCAGCCTCCCTGTTCAGTCCCATATTCCTGAGATCACACCCATAACATTATTTGCCTTGTTAAATGTGCCTGGGATTCAGAAATGGTAAAAGGGAGGCAGGAAACCATAACTATCAGCACACTGTCTAGTGAAATGGTCAGACCAGCCTATTTGATGAATGGATGGTTATAGTATTGATGTATTTTATGGGTAGATACTTTTTGGCTTTTCATCATCATCATCCGGCCGTCCTTTCCCAGCCTAAGGCAGGGTGAGGAGTAGCAATGTCCAGACAGCCCAAATTTGCCCAATTTTTTGTTTTTTAATTAGTGGTTGTAGGAATAGGGTCAGAATTTTTACCTTCCAAGAATTATCATGGTACATAAAAGTTCAGGGTCTCTGAAATGTTCTCAAAACTTGTTTTTAAAAAATAAAAAATACTACTAAATTTCTTACCACCAACTGGAAACAAATAAACTCTACAGTTATGTAAGGTGACTCGGGGGTTGTGGGGGTTGTTTCTTCCCTGTAGGAGCAAGAAGGGGAGGATCATCAAAGATTTTCAGGCAAAACTTGGGAATTGCCAGGAAAAGTCTGGTGTGAGAACGTCTCATTTAGACGTTTGAAATTATCGGCTCCATTGTACACACATATATGTATATTTTTCATTCCTAATTATCTTAAACATGTGTAACCTTGAGGTAGCTGTACACTTGAGTGATGGGCCAGATGGTTTATTGTAACTCAGGAAACTTGTGCGGTAACTGTGTGGTATATCCATTAACACATAGTGGTGTAATGGGCTAAGCTGCTCCATCTGGATGTACAAAGTAGTAGAGTGTGTCTGGCTGAGCAGATCCATCAACTTCAGCAGCATCTGCCCCTGTATGGCCATGCCATGCAGTGAACCAGTGTGTCCTTGTGGACAGCACCATACCATAGCAAGGTGCAGGAAGGAATGTGGAGTTTGGTTCCTGGAGGAGCACCACATTTGTGTGTGTCCACCCAGTTAACAAGGTCACCATAGTAGGCATCACATCACCCCAATATTTGGTTATATGGTTAGCATCCAGTGACCTACGATGCTACTTGGCACATCACTTAGTGTAGAGGCAGCTAAAGGCAGCATGACATTGAGTGGAGGGTGCAAAGTCTGTTTTATATTGTTTCCATGTATAGTCTGAAACATGCTGTTTATTCAGTTTATCCATTTATTTATATATTGTTGTGTGGGATATGTCACTTGGCACTGTTGATAATTTTCCTTCATGGATCTTCTTCCTGTTTCATCAGCCTAACGCACACCATTATTAACATGTAGATTAGATGATACATGATGCAATGAATGATATGATGCCAGTGATGATAACTATAATTCTCTGAGGTTTCTGTCATTGTTATTTTCACTTGCATATACAGTATTAGCTTTTCTGTCAGTTCTGTAATGCCAGAAAGGTGTTGGCAGTTCATGTACCCTTGTGGTGGTGGTGGCCCTGGGATCGTATAGCTGCAGGAAACTGACTACATCAGTATTTATTATTAATTTATTTTTATTATGATTTTTATTTAGGTATTTTTTATCAGATGGATGTAGTTCAGTTTGTAGGAGAATTTTGGGACTGGAATTTATTTTAGAGGAGGAGAGGAATTTTTAAACTGGGTGGTGGTGGTTGTGTCAGGCCAAGGTTCATGTGGACCCAGTGGACTGCAGGTAGAAGTGTTTGCCCTTCTCCTGCACCCCACCATCTTTCTTTCAAGAGATAGGCTGGGTGTTGAGGGAATTGTACAAGTGTGGTTTAAAAATAACTCTCATTGGTACAAGTATTATCATCATCATCATCATCCATCATCCAATCTTATGTTGCCCCATAGAGGTGCATAGAACCTGGGGCTAGGCAAGTTGGTCCCAACATTTATGATGAGATTATTATTGTTATTATTTTAAAAAGCTAAAATTTTCTTTTGGTCCTGACATTAATGATGAGATTATCATGATCATCATTATTATTATTATTATTTTAAAAAGCTAAAATTTCCTTTTTTTTTTTTTTTTCTTTTTTTTCCCCCTGGATGGTGTCTGTAGGATCTGAAAATAGCCAGGGTTTGGGAAAATAGGTGTGGATGATGATTATGATGACAGGTATACAGGGAAAAGAGATCTTGATGATGATAAATTAGGAGCTGCTAAAACTGGTTCCTCTAACCTTCCTTTTTCTTTGACAGGATGGTGTTTGTGGCTCAGAAGAATCAAGACTCATCCCAGATTCAAGACTCCTCAGGCTTCCTTCATCCTGTCCTCACGCTTCTTTCCAAGATGCAAAATTCATCCACTCCCTTCAAGACTTCTCCAGTTCGTAAGGCTCTCAGGGAGTTCTGTTTCCTCCACCTCTTCCCTCTCCATTTTCCTCACCCTATCCCTCCTTCTCAAAATTCCTCTGCCTGTCTCCCTATCTCTCTCCCCTCTCCTTCATCCTCTCCCTAGCTCTCTCAGTTCTTTTCCTCCCCCTCCTGTTCACTCTCCATCTTCCTCTACCCATCTTCCTTCCTCATCCTATCCCTCCTCCTCCTCCTGCCCCCCTCTCCCTCTCTCCCTCTCTCTCTCCCCTCCTCCTCTTTCTTTCTAACCATCACATCCTCCTCCCTTTTCCCCTTCCCTTCCTCATTTCTCTTCCTCAAATGTAAGAAGTAATTTTTCACATTTTGTTTTAGGCTGTTTAGTGATTTTTCAGTTGCTTGATAGATATATATTAGTAGAAGTGATAGTTGCAACCGCATGCATTTTGTATAGATAGATGGATGGATATACAGTATAATAGATGGGTGGATGGATGGATACAGTAGTGCAGGCCCAAGCTCCTTTGAAATTTAAACTCTGAACTGCAGGCCAAAGCTTCCATAGTCCACCATCCTTTTTATGGGGGATAGGGGGGGCAGTGAGGGGCATTGTATAACCAGGCAGCTCCACCCCCTAGTCATACCAGTGCCACCACATGAAGGCATCTTCTCCGCCACCCACACAAATTTATAGATAGGAAAGAAAGTGAAAGAGGGGGGACAGGGTGACATGGAGGCGATTTGTTGGTGTCCACCCCTTGTGGGATTAAGGTGTCTGGCAATAGATAAGAAAAAAGAGGATGAATTTTATATTAGGTATTTATGTATTTATAAGTCAGTTGGCAGAAAAGGTTGGGTGATAGGTATATGGATTTTGGGATGGGTGTGGGGAAAAGTGTGGAGGTTTGGTTCTTGGGTGGATGCTACATTTGCATTCCCCATCCAGTTAACTTGGGCATCATAGTAGACTCCACATCACCCTGTTATTTGGTTATATGGTTACCACCCAGTGTTGTAAATGGTTTCCTGGCTTACAGGAAACCATTAGGCTTGTCACTCAATGTAAAGCCACCTGAAAAGGAAAGAAGAGTATTAAAAAGTGATAGGAAAGATGGGAGAAATAGGAAGAGAGAAGGACAGGCAGTCAAAAATAGGTGAAGGAAGAAGTAGGCATCACTACATGAAGTGAGTGGATAATGATGGATAGAGTTTATTTATTTTTTCTTCATTTCTTGCTCACAGTCGTGATATTTACAGATTGTGTTATGTCCTGCCACAGAAACTGCCAGGACCACTTTTAGACTCTGAAGACTCCTGCAGGATTCAAGTTCTCTCTATACTTGCCTCCAGGATACTCTAGATATCTCCAATTTCCTTCAAGCTCCTCTGCCTCCTTCAAGACTCTTTCATTATACCTTCAAGACTCTCCACCTTCTCCAAAACACTCCACCTCCTTCCTTCAGACCTCTTAGTAAGCTTATTTCACACACATTTCTTTGGGTATGTTTTCAAAGCTAGTAAGGGGCATGGCCATTTTCCACCCAGTTAAACTGTGTAATTTGATAGGCCAGCCCTGGTATTATGCCAACACAGTGTGGGCATAAGTCACTTTACACACAGCAGTGATATTGAGTGAGTTATACAAACCTACACTACAGTACCTGTGTTTATTATAACACCAGGATAGTTCTGACCTTAGTACAACCCTAAATTTTGACTGTACTAGAACCCTTTTTTAGGTGTTACTGCTGTTGTCTTTGTAACTGATCAACCACAGGCAAGCAGTCCAGTTCATTGCATCAGTATTCCCTTGCAACTGACAGCACTTTACCACAGTGAGGTAGAATAGTGTAGAGATCTGGTTCCTAGATGAAAGCCACATTGCATCTCCTCATTTAACAAGGACACCACAGCAGACTTCATATCACCCCAATATTTGGTTATATGGTTACCACTGAGCATTGTAAATAATTTCTTGAGTTATAGGAAACCATTGGTGTTGGAACTAGACAGCCACTCACCGGCGTCACGATGTGAACTGCCAAGGCTCCTGGTTGCATACCACAGGAACCTTCCGATGACGTCATCACTCGTGACTTAGATGTGTGCGTGCGCACACACACTAACACTCTCGTCCTCTCTTCTTAATTTGACAGAAGATTCCAAGGACGAAGCTGGATGGTCTATTTGCGTCTGATACACACTATGTATCCAATACATAGACTTTTGTTTAATTACTATCAAGACCCAGTCTGTGACCACATACAGATATGTGATGTCTCTTAAAGTATTATAAACTTTCTAGTCTCGGCTGACTGCTGCACGCAGTTGCTCGGTCGAGGCACCTTTCTTGGTGAGACAGTCAGCCAGTTGTTGTGATGTATCCACCCAGGATACCTCATCAATCTCCCCCCGCTCCAACATGTCCCGCAACACAGCAATATCAATGCGCAATCTCCTGTCTTCTACGCTCTTACAGGAGTAAAGGGCGTCCACCAGACTCTTGTTGTCGACGAAACACTTTATTTTGATCTTTCCACATCCAGAAACCTCACGCAATATGTTGGAGAGATATACAGCAGTTTCAGCACATTCAAGCAGCGCCAACGCCTCAGCAGATAAGGTAGATTTGACGACCCTCCTGATCTTCCTTGTCTGCCAAAATATAGGACATCTTGCCTCATTAGCATCTCGTAGGAAGATCACAAAACTTCCCTGAGATCCATTGCCTACAAGGTTGGCAAATGAGGCATCCGAAAAGCACTCTATATGACAGTCCTCGATTGACCCCATTCTTGGAATGTATAGCTTCATGTTGTCAGTCTTTACCCTTGAGATCACCTTATTGAGTCTAAGCAAATCCGCTACGGTAGCTCGGTTGCTATTCACGCTCAACTCACACACATCAAAGGCAGTATCTGGCCGAGTGTATGTGGCAATCCAATTGAGTTGTCCAATTAATGCTCAGTGCTCCATTTTCTCAGACTCGGACAGCTCCCCTGATTTTACTGCTGCACGATGTTTACTCAGC
>JAGKTI010017570.1:0-18407 GCA_018397915.1 Birgus latro
CACTTCCATGCTCACCTCCCTGTTTCTTATCACTGCTTTCAACGAACCAGCAACCTTCCTTCCCTGCTGTACCCTTTCGAGCACTTCACCCTCCAGACTACCATCCTTACTCATCACACTGCCCAAGTACTTAAATTCACTCACATTCTCCATATCCTTCCCATCCAATCTCACTGTACACTCACTGGCTTCACTTCTCTCGAAGACCATCACTTTACTCTTCCCCACATTCACCTTTAGATTCCGTTTCTTACACACTCTCCCAAACTCATCTACCAAGCCTTGCAGCTCCCCTTCGTCTTCACTCAACAACACAGTATCATCTGCAAACAACAGTACAGGGAGTTTCCACACACTGCCCTCTCTCACTAGGGCCGCTCCAACATCCACTGCCCGACCTTGTATCTCTTTTATAACCCCATCCATATACAGATTGAACAACCATGGAGACATGACACATCCTTGTTTCAATCCAACCTTCAAATGGAAAGATTCACTCAGTTTGCCATCCACACGCACTGCAGCCTTAGCACCCTCATACATACTCTTCACTGCCTTCAACAACTTCCCATCCACTCCATATATTCTTAATACCTTCCACAAACCTTGTCTATCCACCCTGTCATATGCTTTCTCCAGATCCATAAAGGCTGCATACAACTTCTTGCCCTTCTCTAGAAACTTTTCCACTTAGGATCTAAGAATGAATATCTGGTCTACACATCCTCTTCCCTTCCTAAAACCTCCTTGTTCTTCTCCAACTAATTCCTCAGTAATTTCCCTAACTCTGTCAGTAAGTATCCTGCCATATACTTTTCCTATTACACTGAGAAGGCAAATGCCCCTACGATTACCACACACTGCTTTTTCCCCTTTTCCTTTGTACAGAGGAATAATTATACCTGACTTCCAATCCTCCGGGACTCTACCCTCCTCCCAAGCCAATCTGCACACCTTCCACATCCATTCTATTACTATCTCTCCCCCATGCTTCAGCATTTCGCCACACACTCCATCAATTCCTTGGGCTTTCCCCATTTTAACTTTCTTCATTGCTTCCACCACTTCCATCCTGGTGATTTCTTCCTCTCTTCTCACAACCCTCCTTCTCCCTGCCATTCCCCAGCCACTTATACTTGCGTTACTTTCATTCTCTATGTTCAACAGTTCATTAAAGTGTTCTCTCCATCTGTTTACTTTTTGTCCCTTCTCCACTAGTAATCTACCATTTTTATCTTTCACACCCCCATTGACTTCGTTGGCACCCTGTCTAGCTCTCTTTACCTCCTTCCAGAACATTTTCTTACATTCCCTCCACTTTACACTCAAATTCCTTCCAAATTCCTCATCCACTCTCTTCTTACTCTCTCTTACTAATCTTTTCACCTCTCTCCTCCTCACTACATATAACTCTCTCGTCCGTCTCTCAGCTTCTTCGTCGCCCCTGTTCCTCATCCACTCATTATATGCTTTCTTCTTTTGTGCCACAGCCTCTCTCACCTCTTCAGTCCACCATGCTGTTCCCTGAACCCCCTTTCATCTTCTCTTCACCCCACACACCGCCTCACATGCTGCACAGATTTCTTCTGTGAATACCTTGCACAGACCTTCCACGTCCCCCATCTGCCCCAATCTATATTTACCCAATTGCTCCTCCACTTCCCTTTTATATTCAGCCTTTATTCCATCCTCTTGTAACTTTTCTACCCTCCTTGTAACAAATACTTCCTCCTGTCCTTCCCTTCTTCTCTTCCTCCATCTTGTTTGGACTCTGATTCTGGCCACCACCATGTGGTGGTCAGAAAGTCCACTCCCCCGACCTCTATATACTCTTGCATCCATTATACATCTTCTCATCCTTTCATCCACACACACATAGTCAATCATTGCCTTCCATTCATTCATTCCACCGTCCTCTCTTCTCACCACTCGCCATGTATACCTATGGATCATTTTGTGCCTGAAGAGGGTATTAGCTACCACCAACCCCCTCCCAGCACAAATGTCCACTAAAGCGCTGCCATTCTCATCCATCTCTGCAGGCACACCCCACTCACCAACCACTCCATCCACCTTCTCATTCCCTACTTTTCCATTCATATCTCCAATCAGAAACACTCTCTCATTCCTTTCAAACTTTTCCAAGCAGGCTTCCACATTTGTCCGAAACTCTTCTGTCACTCTACTTACACGATCTTGCGTTGGCGCATACACACACACAATTGCCCACATTTGTTGTCCAACTTTCACTCTTACCCACACAATCCTTGACCCAACTGATCCATACTCTCTTACATTCTCCTTTCACCTGTTGCTCACAACAATACACACTCCCTCTTTCGCCCTCTCATTCTCACCCAGTCCCAAGCATATACCCCATCCATATTCCCATTCTCTCACACTCTCACCTCACCATTTAGTTTCAGTTATTCCACATATATCCACTTTCACACTCTCAAGCACCTGTACAATCTCTCTCTCTTTCACCTCATCATTCATACCCCTTATATTCCAAGTCGCAATCTTTATCTCGTCCTTTGTCTGTTCCTTTTTCGTCAACTTTTGGTCAGTCCTGGTCCGAGGCTTCCTGTTTGTATTTTTAGTTAGTTGTTTTTACGGGGTGGGGCACTAACCCACCACCAACCCTTTTAGTCGCCTCTTACGACAAGCAGGGATACTGGGGGAGAATTCTTGAAAAACCCCCTACCCCCAGGGGTATATATATATATATATATATACACTCAACCCCCTGCTACCACGCCTAATTGATTAAAGTAAAGCAGCGTGATAGCTGATTTCGCGATAGCTTAACTGAAGAATCAATGGGAAAATTTCTAATTGGTTTTTTGATGGTCCATTTCCCTAACTTTTAATCACTTTATGCCTACGATTTCCAGCCAGTCTCTCCTCCAACATGAAATAAAGCATTATTATATTAATAATAACATTATAATCAATAAATAAACAACATAAAAGACCATCAAACTTACTTTTATAAGGATTAAGGAAGGCTTGGGTGGTTTGAAAGGTCCCGAGGCTTGGGGGTGGCTTAATTGCCGCCAGAGCCCTTACAGGCCTGACTCTCTCTCCTCAAAATATTTGTTTTCCTCTGGTCCAGGTTGTCCAAGAAAACATCATAATCAAAGCCCTTATAGTCCGCCTCTTGGTTGGAAGGACCTGGCTGTGGTTCCTGGCTGGGCGTGGGCTGAAGTTGAGGGGCCGGCTTGGGTGTAGGTTCAGCGCTTGGGTGCTGATGAAAATAATCTGTGATTCGACGCTGATATAAGGCATTCATGTAGACATGGTACTTGTCCTCATAACCTTCAAGGGCTTTATTACTGTAGGATATGCACTGTTCACTGTTGATAGTGGTATCTTGCTCTAAAATGTGACGTATCTGGCCACTCAAAACAATCAAAGTCTTGATGTCGTTCATACTCAGCCCTTCCTTAAATTTTTCTCCTGCATCCACCTCTTATCCTGGGCTATCCTCAGCTTCCTCAGCATCTTCTAGTAGAATATCTTCAGCAGTAACTGGTGCTGGTCGTGACATATCTCGTATCTCGTTGCCAGTTGTGCCCTCAAACCCACAGCCAGCAATACCTCTCACCTCCTCAGCTGCAGCCTCCAGCTCTGCCTTCACTGACTGGGGCTCACCTGGTACACCTTAACCTGCCTGTCCTCAGGTAAACCCTCCATGATGTTGCGCTATGCGTGATTTATTGTTGCTGTGGTAATGTTATCCCAACATTCGACAACCAAATCAACTGCCTGCTTTATCGTAAAGCTCTTCCAATATTTTAACACCTTTTGTTCTGATTCTGTGTCTGCAGCTGTCGCGTCAGCCTCATCTTCATCCTCACTGTCAACCAGATTTTGTATGAGTGAGGTGTCCTCTGTAGCCGGCCGCATCAATCGAAGCTGTCGTCTAGAGTAGGCAGCCTTCATCACAGAGATAACCTCTTGATCTAGAGGTTGAATGAGCGAGGTAGTGTTGGGCGGCATGAACTCCACGGTCACATTCGGGTTTTCTGACATCAGAAGAGGTGAATGGCCAGGCTCATTGTTTAATAAGAGTAATATGTTGAATTTTACATTGCTGGTCTTGCAAAACTCCTCAACATCGCCGAGAAAACATTCTTTAAACCAGTTGAGTGATAGTTTGACTGATGTGTATCCCTTCTTAGATGACAACCAGTGCACATTAAGTTTTTTCATCTTATGCACAGTGTAAGCTCTTGTTTTTTTTGCCTGGTGGACAACTGTAGGCTTGAGGTGGCAAGTACCAGATGCATTTGTTGCGAACACAAGGGTAAATCTCTCCTTCATTGCCTTCCTCCCATGCACTCTAGCAGACTTGGAAGTTAGGAACGTGCGACGGGGCATTGTTTTCCAGTAAAAATTTGTTTCATCCATGTTGAAAATCTGATCGGGGGTATATTGGCCAGCTTCAGTGATTTTCCTAAGTGATTCCGGGTACATACACGCGGCATCTTTGTCACCACTTGCAGCCTCACCACTTATTTTAACATTTGTTACTTTATGCCTCGTTATAAACCTATCCACCCACCCCTTTGAAGCAAGAAACTCTGGTAGGGTTTCAGTTCGAAGTTTCTCAGCAACACCTCGATAGATTTCTTTAGTTATCTATCTATTGCCAGACGCCTCAATCCTGAATGGGGTGGCCACAAACAAATCGCCTCCATGTCACTCTGTCCCCTGCCATTTCACTACCATGCTCCCAACTCACACCTCCCTCTCTCATATACCTCTCCACTCCATCCCTCCATCTCATCCTCGGCCTCCCTCTCCCTCTCGCCCCCTCCACCTCACTCACATACACTCTCCTCGTCAGTCTTTCACTCTCCATCCTCTCCATGTGCCCAAACCACCTTAACGTGTTTCTCCTAACGCTTCCCATCACGTCCTCAACCACACCACAACGCTCCTTCACTTCCTCATTTGTTAGTCTGTCTCTCCATGTGACTCCACATGCTCCTCTCATATAAATCATTTCCACTGCTCTCACTCTTGACTTCTGTCCTTCCAACAGGGTCCAAGCTTCACTTCCATATGTCAGAGTTGGTATCACAATACTGTCATGTAACAACTTTTTCACTTCCATGCTCACCTCCCTGTTTCTTATCACTGCTTTCAACGAACTAGCAACCTTCCTTCCCTGCTGTACCCTTTCGAGCACTTCACCTTCCAGACTTCCATCCTTACTCATCACACTGCCCAATTACTTAAATTCACTCACATTCTCCATTTCCTTCCCATCCAGTCTCACTGTACACTCACTGGCTTCACTTCTCTCGAAGACCATCACTTAACTCTTCCCCACATTCACCTTTAGATTCCGTTTCTTACACACTCTCCGAAACTCATCTACCAAGCCTTGCAGCTCCCCTGCGTCTTCACTCAACAACACAGTATCATCTGCAAACAACAATACAGGGAGTTTCCACACGCTGCCCTCTCTCACTAGGGCCACTCCAACATCCACTGCCCGACCTTGTATCTCTTTTATAACCCCATCCATATACAGATTGAATAACCATGGAGACATGACACATCCTTGTTTCAATCCAACCTTCAAATGGAAAGATTCACTCAGTTTGCCATCCACACGCACTGCAGCCTTAGCACCCTCATACATACTCTTCACTGCCTTCAACAACTTCCCATCCTCTCCATATATTCTTAAAACCTTCCACAAACCTTGTCTATCCACCCTGTTATATGCTTTCTCCAGATCCATGAAGGCTGCATACAACTTCTTGCCCTTCTCTAGAAACTTTTCTGTTGGAACTAGACAACCACACTCACCGGCGTCACGACGTGAACTGCCAAGGCTCCCGGTTGCATACCACAGGAACCTTCCGATGATGTCATCACTCGTGACTTAGCAGATGTGTGTGTGTGTGCGCGCACTAACACTCTCGTCCTCTCTTCTTAATTTGACAGAAGATTCCAAGGACGAAGCTGGATGGTCTATTTGCGTCTGATACACACTATGTATCCAATACATAGACTTTTGTGTGAGTACCATCAACACCCGATACATACTATGTATCCCATACATACACTTTTGTTTAATTACTATCAAGACCCAGTCTGTGACCACATACAAATATGTGATGTCTCTTAAAGTATTATAAACTTTCTAGTCTCGGCTGACTGCTGCACGCAGTCGCTCGGTCGAGGCACCTTTGTTGGTGAGACAATCAGCCAATTGTTGTGATGTATCCACCCAGGGTACCTCATCAATCTCCCCCCGCTCCAACCTGTCCCGCAACACAGCAATATCAATGCGCAATCTCCTGTCTTCTACGCTCTTACAGGAGTAAAGGGCATCCACCAGACTCTTGTTGTCGACGAAACACTTTATTTTGATCTTTCCACATCCAGAAACCTCACGCAATATGTTGGCGAGATATACAGCAGTTTCAGCACATTCAAGCAGCGCC
The DNA here is from genome assembly GCA_018397915.1 of Birgus latro. Lineage (NCBI taxonomy): Eukaryota > Metazoa > Arthropoda > Malacostraca > Decapoda > Coenobitidae > Birgus > Birgus latro. The sequence goes on from JAGKTI010017570.1 coordinate 6,471, forward strand.
AACGCCTCAGCAGATAAGGTAGATTTGACGACCCTCCTGATCTTCCTTGTCTGCCAAAATATAGGACATCTTGCCTCACTAGCATCTCGCAGGAAGATCACAAAACTTCCCTGAGATCCATTGCCTATAAGGTTGGCAAATGGGGCATCTGAAACGCACTCTATATGACAGTCCTCGATCGGCCCCATTCTTGGAATGTATAGCTTCATGCTGTCAGTCTTCACCTTTGAGATCACCTTATTGAGTCTAGGCAAATCCGCTACGGTAGCTCGGTTGCTATTCACGCTCAACTCACACACATCAAAGGCAATATCTGGCCGAGTGTATGTGGCAATCCAATTGAGTTGCCCAATTAATGCTCAGTACTCCATTTTCTCAGACTCGGACAGCTCCCCTGATTTTACTGCTGCACGATGTTTACTCAGCGTGACTGGTTTCAAGGATGAAGCATACTGGAATTGGTCGAGCGTTATGCTGCCATCGATGTTGGAGATGACATTGAGACCAACGTATTTGAAGGCTTTTGATTCTGAACTGCCGATGAGGAATATTTGACTCAACCGATTTATCACTTGCTGTTCAAACTCGTGTACCAGCCCAAAGGAAGTTGTCGACGTAGATGCATACAATGCCTTCGACTTTGCCATCATTGCTCCAAGAGAACAGCGCTGAATTCAGTAATGATACTTTAGCTCCGAGACTCAACAACTGATCTTTTACACGCAGATACCAATGCCTAGCAGCATCACAAAGGCCTAAACAGTTTTCTTTAGTCTCCATAACTTACCATTTGCATATTCAGGGGGAGGACGTAAATGAACAACTCTCTCAATGTCGTTACCTTGCAGGTAGGCAGCTTTCGCGTCCATAGTGTGGCAATCCCACTGGTTGGTGGAGGCCACAGAAAGTGCCAAACGCACTGCTTCCTTTGAACAAGTAGGCGAGTCTTTTCGGAGATCCACTGTGTCTTCCTCAAATCCTCTGGCGACTAAGCGGGCCTTAACAATAGGTTTTCCATTTTCCAGTTTCTCTGTCACAACCCATCGAACCGTTATGGCACCTTGCCCAACATCATTTACTTCCTCATACACATCATTATTCTGCCAATTCGTAATTTCATTTTCCTTAGCGCATAATACGGCCTCAAAGTTGAATAGAACAAGCATTTCTGCATCATCATCAACCACTTCCCATTCGCTAAGATCCTTCTCCAAATCTATCCAATCAATGCTGCCGTCAGAGTCCCTTTTCAAATTATAGCAGTGTTTGTACTTTCCAGTGGCTTTACCTGCCCGACTTATAATCCTTCCAGACACCAACTCTCCACTTTCTGAATGTATTCCATTTATACGTTGACCAACAGAAACTTTGGGAAGCTGATTAATCGGAACAGAAACTGTGGGAGGCTCATCGATTGGGACCACACCATCTTCCGACTCGTCATCTGGTGGATAGTCATTCAACACTTGCGTAGGATCGTTATTAGGCTTCTCCTGGACAACATTTTTCTTCTCATCACTGCTGACATCACTTTCAACTGTAGTATCTTGCTCTGGCGCTCGCGCTAGACGACATACATGCACTCGCACGTATACACCGCCGTGTCTCACCAGAATTTGTTTCCCATCTCAGCCTATAACAATTCCGGGACTGTGCCACTCATGACTGCCATTTCTTTTGTAGAAGACTTCATCTCCATTTCGGATGTCATTTAGGTCACTCGAACGTACGTTGTGCCGCAGAGCCCTAGCCAAGCGTTCATCTGATTCGGTCTTTATAAACTCTTGTCTAGCTAAATGAAGAGCGTTCAAGTTGTCTCTCACAATTTTCGATGGTGATGAAGGTTCCAAGGCTGGAGGATCATTTGCGTACACATTAGGCAGACTAGGCTTTTGACCAAAAACAAGTTGGTTAGGAGAAAAGCCTGAGTAGTTGGTGAGAGCATTTCTTGCTGATACTGCCCATGCCAAGGCCACATCCAATTCACAGTGGCTATCAGCCATTACCTTCCTAACAGTGTCACCAATGACTGCATTTTGACGCTCACAGACTCCTTTGCTCCAAGGACTCTCTGCAGACGTTGTCATGATCTTGATATTGAAGGCCTCTCCCAATGCTCGCATTTCCGCATTATTGAATTCACAGCCATTGTCTGTAAGAATTTTTCTAGGTGTGCCAAACACAACAATCCAGCTCCGAAATATTCCTTTGATAATGGTGGGCGCACACTTATCTGCGATTACTATCGCATTACAATACCTGGTCGCCAAATCAACAAGGACTAAGAAATAATGCTTTTCCCAAGCTTTGAAATCCGTGGCTATGGTTTCATTAAACTTAGACGCCATGGGCAAACTGACTACGGGTCGGGGCTTGGCTTTCTTAAATCTGCAACAGACTGTACAAGCATCAGATACAGCCTTGACAGCCTGTTCCAGTTTTGAACTTTTAATTCCCGCATCTGTTATCAGTTTAATTAGTTTTGCCGATGTTGGGTGTCCAAATTTCCTGTGAAGCTTCAAAGCGGTTTTTTCTACGTCACCCCCACGAGTTGCCAACATGGTTGTTTCACAAAATTTACGATCTAGTCATAAGGAAATTGGAAGTAAGTAATGGCCTGAAGATGAGGACTTTAAATCAATGATAGTTCCACAAATTTTGACCCGGTCAGTTCCAAGGTTAATCAACATTTTTGCCTTTTTCATGGAACGTCTACTCAACAGCAAGGGAATATTGCAGTCCACAACATCAGTCACGATGGTAGCACGCATGTTTCCAGTGTAGCAGGGCAAAGTAACACGTTTGAGGGAAGAAACTGTGACACCATCAGCAAAAGTAAACATTGTGGATGACGCTTCTTCTCTTACAGCATCACGTTCATAATCAGTGAGCTCACTTAGGTAGCAGTTGATCCATTCAACTCCACATACAGTTGTAGAACACCCTGCGTCTAGAAGAGCACATCCCTTAGATTCTTCTACTAGAGTCTGTGACTTACCTCTACTAGCGGCATCATCCGCATAGCCCATAAACATCGACAGATGCACCGTTTCAGAATTCTCTTCTCGACTGCCGTCATTTTCGTTTGCATCCGGACAGTCACGTGCCCAGTGAAATTTAGAATCACATACGAAACACCTCGATACTTTTCCTTCAGGCCCAAGTGGGTTCTGCCTCCTGCTGGTGGATGAGCGTTGGGGAATTCTAGCAGATACGGTTGCAAATCGGCCACTACCCCGACATCGATCACGTATTGCACCACCCCGCAACATTCTCCGTCCTCGTCGAGTACCTCTAGCATAAAGCGTTTCGTCTCTCCAAAATTCTGGTTCATCTTTCACCTCCCGGGCAGACACGAATGCCTCGTTCTGCCCGCCAATTTTACCAGCAAAAATACGATTCAGGGCAGATTTCATATTTTTGTATGTCACCTCAGTTATCGCGGACATCACTAGCTGTCGCTCACTGTCTGAAAGTTTGCATGCAGCTAAGAGCATAAAAGCCATCACAGAATTTGGCAGTTCCATGTCCTGCTTGGTAAATTTGAAGTAAACATGCTCAAATTCTGTCACGAACTCCCGAATGTTCATATCACTGGCTCTTCTGAAGTTATGTAGGTCGTAAAACGCTGCAAACTGTCGACGTCCTTTGTCCACGAGAAATAAACCGTCTAATTTTTTCAGCAGGGTCTGAACACCATCCTTCTGCTTTAAAACATCTGTTTCAATCTGCGAGGACGCCACCCTCGCTCTCCCAGACAATGACAGGTGAATAGCTAAAGCTTGTTTTTCTGCTGCTAGGTCCGGTCCATTAGTTCGCACCAAATGCCAATATCCTTTTTCCAGCTCTTATCTGTAGAATCATTCTCCAGTTTTGGAGGCCACTTGGTCGAACACGATGCCATTCTCGAACTACGCTCTCCTACCAGTGTTGGAACTAGACAACCACACTCACCGGCGTCACGACGTGAACTGCCAAGGCTCCCTGTTGCATACCACAGGAACCTTCCGATGACGTCATCACTCGTGACTTAGCAGATGTGTGCTTGCGCACACACACTAACATTTTCCACTAAGGATCTAAGAATGAATATCTGATCTACACAACCTCTTCCCTTCCTAAAACCTCCTTGTTCATCTCCAACTAATTCCTCAGTAATTTCCCTAACTCTGTCAATAAGTATCCTACCATATATTTTTCCCTTTACACTGAGAAGGCAAATGCCCCTATGATTACCACACACTGCTTTTTCCCCTTTTCCTTTGTACAGAGGAATAATTATACCTGACTTCCAATCCTCCGGGACTCTACCCTCCTCCCAAGCCAATCTGCACACCTTCCACATCCATTCTATTACTATCTCTCCCCCATGCTTCAGCATTTCACCACACACTCCATCAATTCCTGGGGCTTTCCCCATTTTAACTTTCTTCATTGCTTCCACCACTTCCATCCTGGTGATTTCTTCCTCTCTTCTCACAACCCTCCTTCTCCCTGCCATTCCCCAGCCACTTATACTTGCATTACTTTCATTCTCTATGTTCAACAGTTCATTAAAGTGTTCTCTCCATCTGTTTACTTTTTCTCCCTTCTCCACTAGTAATCTACCATTTTTATCTTTCACACCCCCACTGACTTTGTTGGCACCCTGTCTAGCTCTCTTTACCTCCTTCCAGAATATTTTCTTACATTCCCTCCACTTTGCACTCAAATTCCTTCCAAATTCCTCATCCACTCTCTTCTTCCTCTCTCTTACTAATCTTTTCACCTCTCTCCTCCTCACTACATATAACTCTCTCGTCCGTCTCTCTGCTTCTTCATCACCCCTGTTCCTCATCCACTCATTATATGCTTTCTTCTTTTGTGCCACAGCCTCTCTCACCTCTTCAGTCCACCATGCTGTTCCCTGAACCCCCTTTCGTCTTCTCTTCACCCCACACACCACCTCACATGTTGCACAGATTTCTTCTGTGAATATTTTGCACACACCCTCCATGTCCCCCATCTGCTCTTCTCTATATTTACCCAATCGCAAGTTTCTTTAGCTGTCTTCATGATTTCTTTAGTGTCGACAGCTAAGCTTCGCTTACCCTGTCTCTCTAGATATCTGCTTAATAATTGTTCTGTCTTTAGGAGCACTATGTTTCAACTTCTTCTCGCGTCTGAGGTGGCAGCTGAAGGAGCAAGTTTCATGTGTTTCTGAGTCAATATGTTCTTTCTTTAAATAAATGCCTCTCATTAGTTTCTGTGCATATGTCTGGTTTATTCATGGCTTTACCTCCCTTGAACTTCCCGCCACCTTCCTCTCAGCAATGGTGGGTGTTTTTTTGTGCAGTCTGTCAGCCATTACGTCACACACACACAAAAAAACAGTGTAAGGAATTCCTCTTTCACTGTCGGCTGAGAGCTAGCAAGCATTCAGCTGAAGTGGCGGGGTGGTTGGGAATGTCAGTGATCCAATCATCAGCGGGGGTGCTGTGTGACGTAAGTGGATCATGTCGCACCAATCCGGTGCAGCGTTCACAACCCGGTCGCTTCAGACTCGATGCGTGAAGCGTGGTAGAGATCTTGGAGTGCTTGATAACGTGTTTGGTTGTGCATTAGATGTATGTGTGATAGCAGATAAACGCGATAGCTGAACGTGTGATAGCAGGGGGTTATCTGTATATACAGTATATATATGCACACACACACACACACACACACACACACACACACACACACACACACACACACACACACACACACACACACACACACACACACACACACACACACACACACACACACACAGTAAGTGTCCTCCAGTCTGACCACCAATAATCCAAATATCCCAATTCTCTGAATTTTTCAAGGCAGAATTTTTAAAAAATTTTTTGGGCTTTATCTAAGGATTTATTTGGCTTGGACTTGCTCTTGGACTTGAATGTACCTGCTTGCAACTATTCAGCTACACTTCTATGGATTATCAGTGTCTGAAACAATAACCCATATAATTTTAAGTGTTTATTTAACCGCTTGGTACAATGTTCCTTTTAAATGGTCCATTTGACTGGCTGCGACATTCCTTTTATGATCCACAAAACGATTTCAAAAGTTCTGTCTATCTATCTATTGCCAGACGCCATAATCCTGTAAGGGCTGGCCACAAACAAATCGCCTCCATGTTGCTCTGTCCCCCACCATTTCACTTTCCTGCTCCCAGCTCACACCCCCCTCTCTCATATATCTCTCCACCCCATCCCTCCATCTCATCCTTGGCCTCTCCCTCCCTCTTCCCCCCCTCCACCTCACTCACATATACTATCCTCGTCAGTCTCTCACTCTCCATCCTCTCCACGTGGCCAGACCACCTCAATGTGTTTCTCCTAACGCTTCGTATTTCGTATAAAGCATATTTCAAAAGTTACACCCTGTGTTTTGGCATGAGTACTTTGTTTATTCGTCTGCCCACACTTGGGGTTGCTAGTTCCTCTTTTTAGCATCCTCCACGCCGCATCACGCATTACGTACCCACATAACCCCAGTTTGCTTTAAGATGTCATGGCTTCTACAGGTGGTCCGTTGCATTCAGCTCAGCCCTCAACTTCGCTTGGTGTCAGCAAAAAAAGAGGTCGTATTCCACAGAAAGGATGTACCCATCTACTAGTGACAGAGATTCTAGTGATTCTAGTGTAGAATATACTGTAAAACCTCTAAAAAACGAGTCAGCGCACCATGCTCCAAGTGACGCCAACCCACCCATATTACACTACCGTGGCTTTCGCACACTCGTCAACATCTAGCCCCTGTAAAAAAGTTGCTGAACGAATGTAAATAAGTGATAGAGAGTAAGTGTAAATGTAAGTGACTAAAATATAAGAAAAATGAAAGTGTTTGGTGTTAACTATGTAAATATCTTTCATTGAGTTTAGCATGAAATCATAAATAGAACATGGAAATTGTCAGATAAAGAGGGGTTTAAGAATGTTTGGATAAGGAGAGATGCAAACGAAGAAGAAAGAGCTAAATTAAAGGAGTTAGTAAAGGAACCATAGATAAAAAATGAACAGCGAACGGAGGAAGAGAAGAGAGTGTTCTATTGGAGAGTTATGGATCAGAAATTGAGAAAGTGGTACTGATGGAGGAAAGGAGAGAAGAGAGTATAAAAAACGATGAAAAAAGTTTGAAAGTGGCGTACACAAACATTGATGGACTAATATCGGCAAGGTTAGAAATCAATTATTTTTTGAGGATACACGAACTTGATGTTATGTGCTTTGTAGAGACTAAATTGAAAGAAGATATTGATATTCATATGGGAGATGGGAAATACAAATTATGGAGAAGAGACAGAAGAGAAAAAACAGGAGGATGAGTGATGATATCAGTGAAGGACAACATAAATGTAGATACTGTGGAAATGGCAGAGGGCAGGGCCGCAGCGATAAATATGAAATTAGAAACTGGGGAGAATGGTACGAGAGATATGGCAGTGGTATATGTTCCCCCTAAGACGAGAGTGTGGAATGACGATGAATACCAGGAGATGTTGTCAGACATGGTTAGTTATCTACAGAAAGTGACTGAGAAAAGCAACAATATAATCCTAATGGGTGACTTTAATTGTAAAGAGGTGAACTGGGAGGAATGGGACTCAGGAGGCAGCGAAGATTCGTGGGGTACTAAATTGTTAAATATAGCAATGAATGTAATGACGCAGTGGGTCAAAGAAGAGACACGATTCCGAGGTGATGACACACCAGCAAGATTAGATTTGCTAATATCCAAAGAACCTGATGTAACTGAATATTTGAAATATCTGTGTCCTATAGGAAAAAGTGATCATGTGGTCATTGAGTTCCAGATGATAATAGGGAATGTGGTGCCAAGAGATGAGCTAGGCAAGGAAGATACAACTTTGGGAAAGCAAACTTTGCAGAATTGAGAAAATTTTTCGAAAATGCAGATTGGAGAAAATTCAGAGAGACAAAAGAGATACAAAGGAAGTGGGATATCTTTTTAGACCTCTGTAATTTGGGAGTGGAAAAATATGTGCCAAGAGTAAAGGGGAAAGAAAACAGGAAAAAGGAGTGGTTTAATAGAAGGTGTATGACAGCAAAAAAAGAGAGGGACATTGCATGGAACAAATGGAGAAAGAGAGGTAATAACAGAACAAAGGAAGAATATAGAAGAACTAGAAATGAATATACAAGAATACGTAGAGAGGAAGCAAGGAACTTTGAAAAAGGTTTAATTGACAAATGTAAGGATGAACCCAAATTCTTTTTTAGATTTGTTAATGGCAAAATGAAGCAAAAGGAAGGAATCACCAAACTGAAAGTAGAAGGAGAGGTCTGCAAGGATGCGGTAATGCAAGCTGAAATAATGAACAAATGTTTCCAATCGGTTTTCACTAAGGAAAGGGAGTTTGTGGAAGGGGAGGGAGCGACTAGGAATGTAGTGATAAAAGATATAAAAGTGGAAGTGTGGGAAGTGTATAAATTACTGGAAACTCAAGATGTAAGGAAAGCCCCAGAACCGGATGGAATTTCAAATTGGGTACTGAAGGAATGCAGAGAACAACTGGCGGATAAGATTCACAGTTTAATTGTGTGTTCCCTGGAAGAGGGGAAAGTGCCTCGGGAATTGAAGAGGGCAAATGTGGTACCATTCTATAAGGGAGGAAACAAGGAAGAACCTCTGAATTAAAGACCAGTGTCTAACCAGCATGGTCGCGAAATTGTGTGAGAGAATCCTGAAAGATAGATGGATAAAATATCAGGAGGGAAAGGTAGAGGTTGAAGAGGACTGTAAAATTCTACAGGAGGATCTGGATAGGGTACATGATTGGAGCTGGATGTGGGAAATAAAATTCAACGCAAAGAAATGTAAAATATTGGAAATGGGTAAAAGTACCAAGAGGCCATCATTGAATTATTTGATGGGTAATGAACCATTTAGAAAAGTGAGAGAAGAGAAAAATTTGGGAGTGCTGGTCCAGGATAGTTTGTCACCTGAAAAGCACATAAATAAGATAGAGAGACATAAATTCTTGACCAATATAAGAGTGGCATTTCATTACATGGATGAGGAGATGATGAAAAGATTGATAGTGGCCATGATCTGCCCCAGGTTAGAATATGCAGCAGTAGTGTGGTCCCCACACAAAAAGAAAGATATAACCAAGATTGAGAGATTACAAAGAACAGCAACCAAGATGGTCCCCAGTCTGGCAGATTTGTCGTACAAAGAGAGGGTGGAGAGGCTGCATTTGCCTTCCTTAGAGGAAAGGAGAGAGAGGGATGACATGATTGCAGTGTTCAGGACCATGGTAGGAGTAGATAAAATTGACAGAGAAAATCTGTTTGTGTGAGATGGGAGGGTAACAAGGGGACACGGAATGAAACTAAAGAAGCCAAGCTGCTTGAAGGGCATCAAGAAATATAGTTTTCCTTATAGATGCATAGACCTGTGGAATAGCCTGGACAAAGAGATCGTCCAGTCTAAAAACTTAAACGAGTTTAAGGCAAAATTTGATTTATTGAGAAAAAGAGACGGGACCCCACGAGCGTTGCTCATTTCCTGTATATCACAATTAGGTAAATACATACATACACTCGACCCTCCATTTCCCGTACCCCGATTTCCCGGATTTTGGATTTCACGGGCATGGGCTGAGACTGGAGAATATTATCAAAGGCCGGACAAATGCCCATACAAGTCCGGGATTCTCACTAAAGTCCAGCCATTATTCTCTCATATAAAAATTTAAGCAGTCTGCAGCACAACACAGTATAATTTTAGCAAGGTTTAGACTCAATAAAAGACTTTTATAACACACACAAAAAGATATTTTCATACAAGGAAAGCATCATGGCCACCATCCTGCTTCACCCCACCAGTTCGTTCTAACTCGTGGCAGTATCCCATTTGCCTCTTACATTTCTCAAATGCCACTATAAATAATTTATTGCATAACAGTAAAATTTAAGCCTAGCTTGGACACAAGAGAACTCATAATTAATTTTAAAAAATATTTTTTTTTTTACAGACAAAGTCAGTGGTATACATTTTGACTCACTTAACTCACCTGACTCCGTGTGACTAAGTACTGAATCGGCACTTTTCGTTGGAATTGTTTTTTTTCTCGTTTTACCACAGAGGCTTATACACACCTAATCATCTGAAATCCGCCAGAAAAATTGTACTTAAAATAACTTAATTTAAATTTTATTTTTCAGAGGTAAAATGCACCAGTGTTAGCAGGTATTTCCCCTTCAGATCATCAGCATGCCTTGATAGAGTGCTGTTTTGCATAAATATTTATTTTGAGTTTAAAAAAAATGTATCTATCTTGTAAACTGATATTTATACAAAACAAAAGTCCATCAAGGCAAGTTGTTAGGCTAGAAGCAAAACACTTCTGCTAACACTAAGGAATTTTGCTCTGAATCCTGATTTTCTATTAATAATTAAATTAAGTACAAATTTTTGACTGGATTTCAGATAATTAGGTGTCCAGTCCTATATGGTGATAAAGATAAAAATATTATCCAAATATTAACAATTAAAATTTCCGATTATGTCCAAGATTGAGATCACATTTCGTGATTGCGTGTTTGTATCTCGGTCAGCTGATGAATGGTTGGCTCACTTTTTGGTGTTTTTCCTCAGCTATCTGATCTTCTTCTATCATATCCTCCACATTCTCATCAACAACTGTCAAACCAACCATTCTTAGGGTTGTTGGTAGCAAAATACAGTAAACCTTGCATAAGCCGAACTTTTAGAAGCCGGAACCTTCAGTTAGCTGAACTCAGGCCGAGACCATGTATGAAAGTAGGCCGAAATGCGAAAGTAGGGGGAGAAATGGCGCCAAGCAGACTCATGGCGCCAGTCTGCTGCTTGCTTTTGGAGATGGTAGTTGCGCCATTCTTATTGTCATTTAGTGCTGAACAGTGCTCTGCTTTTGCCTTCTGCCTTGCCATGGAAGGTTCATAGCTTAAAAGAAGTGATACTGGCACCTCTGGTCGTAAAGGAATGAAGCTAAAAAAAAAAATGTGCGCGTGTGACTGTAGTGATTATGATTAAAGTTCAGTACTATTATTACTGAAAGTGTTACATTGCAGTCTATTACAGTGATTACATTTAAGTTTAGTTCTTAATATAGAGTGAAATAAATACTGGGTACTGTTTAGAATTTACGTTAAAGTATGAACTAACCCACCTCCACCAACTCCGTCTCCAAAACAAAACAAACTGCCGAACTTCGAAGAATCTACTGCTTCTAACGAACGGTGTTACATTGCAGTCTATTACAGTGATTACATTTAAGTTTAGTTCTTAATACAGAGTGAAATAAATACTGGATACTGTTTAGAATTTACGTTACAGTATGAACTCAACCACCTCCACCACCTCTGTCTCCAAAATAAAACAAACTGCCAAAGAATCTACTGCTTCTAACGAAAAGTGTTACACTGCAGTCTATTATAGTGATTACATTTAAGTTTAGTTCTTAATATAGAGTGAAATAAATACTGGGTACTTTTTAGAATTTACGTTCAAGTGTGAGTTAAACCACCTCCGTCTCCAAAACAAAACAAACTGCCAACGATCTTCTGCCTCTGACAAAAGGCAAATTATGTTTTTTGTTTTTTTTTATGCAAGGAAGATGGAACCAAGGACCATGGGCCCGCAATACTGTTCCTTCCAAGAAAAAGTAAAAACAGTGCAAAAGAGAGCACTGATTTCTTTTTTTTTTTGCCTTTCTTTATTAATTTATACACTGTATATGCTCCTTTACTTTAGTGTTAAGAAGACAAGTAATAAGTATTGTTATTGCAATTTGGGGGGGTGAAAATCCATCTCCAACACACGTTACCAACAGTCGGTACTGCCTCTGTGAATGATTTTCTACCAATTAACCACTTCAGTACTGTGACGTCTATTTCT
>JAGKTI010017571.1:0-10713 GCA_018397915.1 Birgus latro
CCTTCTTATTACCCCATCCCCTTGCTTAAGGGGGAAGGTAACCTTCCGCTTCATCAGTGAAACTTTTCGCATCCTGAGGATGGTGCAAACCCCTGTCTTAACAGATGTTAGATGAGAGCGTTACCAGTAGAAAAAAGAAAAAGACCCTTTTAGATATCCTTTAAAAAAACATAATTTTTGATTGTGCAAAATCTTGCCTTTCCTTTTGGCTTTATTTCTCAGTACATTTTTATCATAGTTATTTACAATTGTTTATAGCTGCACTGAAGCCTAACTGAATCACGATCACCATCAGGCAATACTACGGTGAAGAAGGATCGCCAGCGTAAAGTATCTCCCTCTGAGACTGGGGCATCAACATGTTCAGTCGGTGGAGGGCTTGGGGCACGGGACCTTACCCCTGGCCTCTCACGCAGGGGTGGCCGGTTGGAAAAGACTGCATCCTCACACCACAATCTTCGCAGCCTTGCCAAATCTGATGACCATCAAGAGTTCTCCAGCAAAGGCCATGATGAAGTTGTATAGTTTTGACTGGTCTCTGCAGGATAATCATTAATTGTACTGTATTTTGTAAGAAACACATGTCAGACAGAATGGCTTGAGAAAATTTTTATATTCTTTATACTTGAATTTGATGCTTAATATTTCCTTGTAAACACATAAGTATTCTTTTTAACACAGTGTACAATATACACTAAGAGATTTTACTTAGTACTGTAATAAATGAATAAAGTCGCCAGATTGATGAAAGTAGATTTAAAATACATAGTATTATAGCATTGTTATACTGAAGTTTGTTTCTTAAATTTTAAGTATTTGTAACAAAGCAGAATTTGGTCAAGGCAGCTTTTTTTTTTTTTTTTTTTTAATGACTTTTTGGTAAGCATAGATATATTAACCATTGTGCAAGTACCATACCATTAACATCATAACGGAGAGCAGCTTTACCTTGGTTACTGGCTGACTGTTTTTTTAGAGCTGTTGCTCACGCTTTAGATTGAGTGAATAAAGTCCTTTACCTATCTGCAATATATTGTCTGCATTATCTCAAAAGAAACAATCAAATATGAATATGAGATGGCTATGCTGGCATTTAAACTATGTTTTTTCTTTATTATTTTCTTTCCTTCTTTTGAGGTACCTGGTAGATATGTAGCTCTAAAAAGAGAAATGCTAAGTACAGTATTGTTACAGCTATTAAGAGTTTAAATGTTGTGCCCTCAAAAAAAAGCTTTTTAAAATACCTCAAGTCAACATGTTGATTACTGTAATGTTATGTTTGTTATTTTGGTAGCTTATTGGTATTTTAGCATGAATGTTCTGTTGTAGGTTTAGATTGTTCATAAAAGTACTAGGGGCTTCCTGTTAAAGAATATTACAGGTACTTGAATTGTTATAAAAATCTACAGTATTTAAGGTGTATTTATGAATGTACTCTGTGAGATTTAAATTTTATTTTTTCATTCCCATATCCCATCATACTGAACTTGTAAAATTCAAAAGCTAGAAAATTAGCAGGTTCAAGTTGTCGTCAACAGTGTCCAGTGATGTGTGCCATACGTGCTGGTATTCTTTCACTTTCCAGCCAAAACTTCAAAAATCAAATCCTCATCCATTAAATTAAGTGGACTTCATAACAAAGTCACTTCATAAGCAGATCTGAAACAGATTTGTTTTAAAATCCAATAGCTTTTAACCCACTGGCTGCAGCTTACCTGCTTTGCATTTTTCTTTGGCTAATATCTTGATGAATTTACTCTGCTCAAGAGAGACAGAAAAAAAATATATATATATATATCAATTAACTTCTGGGATGAGAATAGAGAAGTTAGTATTTCATTCCAGGATGTGACAGATTATTTTGTGGTATTTACTTCTTAGAAACTTAACATAGCTTATAAAGGGTTAAGAAAAGGCGTGGTATGAGCATTGATACACCTGTTTGGTAATATCATCAGCTCAGACTTCATCATTTTAAAAATCCAATGCAGTATTTTGCATCTTCAGAATCCTTTCCTTGTTATAGCAGCTTTCTCACACATCATGGCATCTTTTTGCCTTGCCATCCTTGTCATATTTGTTTTCTTTATGTGTCCATTCCATCTAAGCACTTTTCTCTACCGTCCAGTCTGTTGATACTTGAACTGACAGTATCACTGTTTCTTATCTTGTTATTTCTGTGTAGCTCACATTATTTCTCAGTTGTCATTTTCCTCTTTTCTTACCCCTGGCCTATCATATCCATGCCTCAGTAGTTTCTCACACCAATGGAATAATATGGGTCTTGATACTCTTAAAAGAAGCTTTCATCAAACCTCTTATGCTCATTTTCACTCATATAGCAAAACCATCATAATAATACAGCTCCCATTCTTTCTTACGCATTTAAAATTTCCAATCTCTTTTCACGTTTTCCACTCTTGTATATTTTTCCTCCAACATATTTGAAATCCTCACTAATCAGGGTGCTGCTTATTGGTATATGTATTGTGCTGAGTCACCTTCCAACCCCAGTCTTCTCTTTATTATTACAGTATTTACATTCACTATCAAGAATTTGTTGCTGACATATCCAGCACAGAGCCCTACTGCACTTTACTATACAAAACTGCCACAGTCTATAAGCAAACAGAATGGCATAATTTGCATACTCCTGGTTGGAAATTTCCTTGGTCATGCATCACCAGATCCATTGCATTTTTTATCTGTCTTATCCTGACATCTTTCATATTGGATCAACCTTGTAAACATTACACAGCCATGAAGACATCATTCACCCTTGCATCACTCCAGCACAGTAATATTGAACCATTTCCACATCCATCTGCACTCACACTTTTCTTTTCCATCATTTATTATCTACAATCTCCCCCATCCACTGTATCAGATGCCTTACTCAAATTCATTAATATCATTAGTATTATATACCTGTATGTAGCCTCTCATGCATCCTCTCCTGACCATCTGTCTTATTAAACAGTTAAGTTCCAAACCCCTTATTGGTCTGAAAATGACCAATGTAAATGTATCTTATGAGAGGTGTTGAGTTAAAAGTACAGATATGTCTAATAATGTATGGTATATCAAAATATTGTAGTATATTTTTAGTTGTAAGGAAAGATAGGACATGTGTAGGAATTTGCTTGATGATAGCATTATTGTAGTACAACTGTTTCATTAGAAATTCACTCACAATCATGACATAGAACTGATATGTTTTCAGACTGCTGGTATGCCAATATCAGAATGATATTCATCCTAAATAGGAAATACTTAAGTAGATCTTCCCATTTTTAATTTCTCTGAAGTAGGTTATTCCCACTTTCAACCTTCGTTGACCAAGATATGTAATGTAATGTACATATTTTTGTACTTATGGAATTATTTCTCAATCTCGTCTGTGTTTAGACTATTTGTTGTGAAGAACTCCCATCTTCTGTGATACTTTGATAATATCTTAGAAATTGTATGTCACATATACAGGTACAGTTCATTAGAAATTAATTTTTTTATTCACTTCTTTGGCCACATCAGCATCTGTTACACCTTTATTAGGTTATACAGTCAGTCCTCACTTGACGTGGTTTGCTGTAACGTGATATAGCTCTAACATGGCACGATTTCGCAGAAGGAAATAAATATTCTAACGCGGGCACTGTTAGCGTAACGCGGTAATTTGAACCGGGCAGGCTGTGACACGATGTGCTCGGTTGTGGTGAGGTGACGGTGGAGGAGGTGATGGAGATTGCCAGGGACACCAGTGACACTTCAGATGAGCAGATTATGCAGGAAGTTGAGCAACAAGGCAGGGATGAAGTGGAGAGGGAACAGCTAGAGGAAGAGAGGGAGGCCAGACCAGCAGGTAAACCCAGCAGTGCAGTTTTAAGTCAAATCCTGAGTCGAGCTAAGTCTCACAAGGAGTTCATCTTTGACAGCGACCCTTCCATTGCAAGAGGTAACAACGTGATTAAGCAGATTGTTGATGCAGTCAGCATCTACAGTCATATGCACACTGACCTAGTAAACCGCCGTAAACAGTCACTGATCACTCTTTACTTCGCCAGACAAGCTGCCGCTGCTCTACAGCAAGAGGATATCCCGCGACAGCAGGATGAAGAAGCTATGGTTGACCTAGAGAGTGATGTTTGGAGTGTTGCTAGTGAAGTAGACTTTGATGGATTTTAGTGTGTTCTCCCCCTCCACCTCATCTCCGGCAACATGTGTTTGCTCTTCTCTTCACATAAGGTACAGTACAATAAATTCCTGTATTGATTGAGGCGTCTGGCAATAGATAGATAGATAGATAGACCTAATGTATTTTTTATAACCATATTAATGCTTTTAGGAGGTTCAAATTAGGGGATATAAAAAATATTTGCACCACAAGGGGGGGAAAAGTGGACTTTGGGTAGGGGTGTGGAAGGAAATAGGGGTTTTCAAGAGTCCCTCTAACGTGATATTTGCCTAATATGAGATTGGTGCGGAAGCAAATACCCGTGTTAAGGGAGGACTGACTGTACATCAATACAGTATATTAAGGGAAATCATCAATTATATATCATCAATGTTTGTCATGTTATTTGGTAATATAGTACAGCAGTACCTGCAAGATTTTTTTACAAAAACTGTACTATTGTTGTATTTCATAGTGCATTTATCAGGCTATGTATATCTTTACTGTATTTGCTTTATCTCTTCGAGAATATACCACGTTGGATATGAAAATTCATTTAATATACTGTAAGATAATAACTGAACACTTCTTCAACTTTGTAATTTTAACAGTCAATCCCATAATTACCCTTTGCATCAACTTATCCATCATTTGATCAGCAAGTGACAGCTTATACATTAGTTTTGTTTTCAGCTTCTAGTTATCCTTCACTGGAGCTTAACGAACACTGTGTGTAGCATAATCATCAAAACTGTCTTGAAAACTACCTTATGTGGCCCATTAGAAATTCATTTTGCTTTTTAAGATGCTAAGAAGTGAAGTAACACTAATTATGGAACTGAAAAACATATATTCCATGTTAATAGGATGTGTAGTATAATGAATATTCTTGTGAAAGTGTGAGTGTATATATTTCCTGTAAATATTATATAAGAGTAAGTAGTCCAAATGTTTACAGTAGAAGTACTTCATAAATGTATGGTAGCTACGATTTGTTGTAGATACAATCCAGTGCGACAGTAACAGAGGAACGGAGGCAGCATTAGGAGTGTTGATGCTGCATAGTTTTTCACTTGTCCTTCACTGTTGATAACCATGTTCATGGTACATTGCAATAGATTTTTTGTTTCCCTTCCTTTTCACATACCCACTGTATACTGAACAGCCATGCTTCAAAGAAATGTTACCACCCTTAGGCCAGATTCATGAATGTACCCAGTGCCATAGGGGCTGATAAAGGTGGTACAGATTCATCTGTGTTACCATCCCATAAGCCTATCATCTTAGCAATATGATTTTTGCCAGTGTAAATACTGTACCTGGGTATGAAAGTGGGGTAACCACCACCTTTACCCACCAATACAGCAGTAAGAACATTGATGAATCTGGACCAGTGGGGGACAGCATTCCTTTGTAATATGGTTATACCATTGCTGTTCACTTATGGAAGCCTTGAATGATTGCTTTCATTGATTTCTTGATGACTGTAGACTACACATACAATATAAATCAAAAGAAAAGTGTAAATCATATATATTTTACTGAACTGCTATGTGGTAGAAATGCTGTACAGTAATTTTTATGTAAGTATACTACAATACAACAAGCCAAATAGGTGAGTTAGACTGACACTTCTAGGGATTTTGCCAAGCCTACTTAAGAGGTGTAAGAACTGCATCCTAGTTCCATATACAGTACACTGTTGTTGTGTGAAAAATGTATTTTTTTACCTTCATACTCTTCTGCAACACTGTATGTGTGTAAGTATTGTTCTTTAAATGCCCCTGCATTTGCTTGTTTATTTCAGTGCAGTATGATGATGATGATTAAGAAAATACAATGCAATCTTGACCATAATGTCTCCCATATCCAGTAGTTTGCATACAACATACGCTGTTATGAAGGTGTTTGTATCTGTGCATTCTCACATACAATTCATGTACTGCACTGGTTATATAATTCTTCCATATTATATATAGATCTTAACATTCACTACAGTCTGCAGGCTTTAACTGAAATTTTATATTTACTTAAAAAAAGAAAAAAAAAAGGAGGGGGCTATATGTACTTCATTTCCTTCCATTAACTATGATGTTTTAGGCTCAGATCATATTGTGTATGAACTTTGTAATCATAAAGGATATGAAGGTAAGGCTGGCATTTCTGATATGGTTGAGGCTTTCAGGTTAGAGTTACATAATGTGGCTGAGAAAAGTGGCTTGTAGTTTTCTCCACCTTGTTCATGAAGATGCAGCAGTACATGCTGGTAACTGCTTAAAATTTAATTTTTGATAAACATCCAGTTGCAAATGAAGAAACAATGAATTTCAAAAAATATTAAGTACTGTTTGGTACAAACTCCTAAAATGAAAAATACAACTTCCAAAAACCTTAAAGTTCCAGAATATTCTTTGCATGCTCTAAAGGGGGTGCTATCACCTATCTTCACACACTCACAACATATTTGAAGACAAAATACATTTGTGGACATGTTTAAGAACAGATGATAAATAACTAGTGGAAGGTATGTTACTATATCTGCTGAACATGATGCTATAGACTATTACTGACTGTCTCTAATTTATCATTATAATTCTACTTACAACATATTCCATCTTCCAGAAAGCCTTTGGAACCTAGCATTTCACATTTGAGAGTTTGTACTACAGAATACTGAATTTAATCAGCAGAATACCGAATTTGATGTATTGTTTACTTACATGCAATGAAGGGTTAGCTGTGAACAATATTTTATGTAAATGAATTGCTCAGTTTGTTGGACAGTGGGGCCTTGAGTAATGCACCCACTTGCTACTGACAGGGTACCCCTGTAAAGAAAACCAACTTTCTACAGAATAGGCATACCTGATTGTTGTCAATCAAAGTACAGTGCCCCTTTTTCTCTTATCCCACTACCAGAAAGTACCCTAAACACCTTTCAATCACAAGATGTTATAACATACCCCCCTCCACACACACACACACACAAACACACACACATTGTATTGTATCATTTATAAAGGCTCCAATATGCTTGCATCACCTAATGGTGGCTTTCCACACCGCTTGATCTTTGGCAACCTCCCTCTTCAGTCCCTTATCCCTGTGGTCACATGCTATGACCTCATCCCAGGTATTTCAATCTGCCTGTCACAGCCCTACCCCCACTGTTCACAATTCTCACCTTCCACACCCATTTGTCATCCTACAGATCTTCCTGTCACCAGCATTCCCATCCTTCTTAGGAGTACTGCCCTGATTGGCTGGTGCTATACATATGCATGCAGTATGAGAGCTTGCTACATTTGACTGAAGTGATGTCATACTCAAATCCAGCCGGATTAAAGGTGATCCAGGCCATGTTTCAAGCAGGTTGCATTACTTACCTACTTTGTTATAAAAAATTGCACTATAATTCGATGCATTACTCAAAAGACCCCAGTGTACTGTATTTTACCAGATCTGCTTTCATATTTCTCAGGGTTGACTGCAGTGGGATACTTTTGTATTTACATTTCCACTCTTTTATCATTTTTTGTTTGTTTTCTTGGCAGTTTTGAGTTCATCTTATTGTTTTAAGTAGAATACTATTCTGACAAATACTTCTATTACAGTGTGCATTAGCTGATCATCTTCAGGTTTAATAGGTTTCAGTAATTTCTTTCAGCTGCTGTCTTAAATGGTGCTTCCCTTGTGTTGCTAGTGTTAAACTTCACACCACTGCACAAACACTCTTGTTAGGAACAAGTCATTATGATATAAATGATGTAAACTGACTTTATGGTCCTCTTCTGACAACTCCTGATATGACAGTTTAGAGTAGTCACTTTACATACAGCAGCAAGTAATATATACAACTAAAAGAGGCAGCATTTGATGTCTCAAATATACAATTCTTAGGACCAATAAGCATATAATCAGTGCGTGGAAGTCAAAGTCATTACTTATCCATACTGCAATTGATCTCATCAGTGAAGCAAGAGTGAGAGTTCCAGTTAAGTGAAACCATTGAATGTAACCTGTTGGAACCCCAGTTTCTCTGGTACAGTACTATGAAAATTTGGTACTGCAATCCTTACAAATAGCTTTCAATTTGTTTTAGATTACCTACTAAACAATACTGTAATTACCATAATGTGTAGATTAATGTGTATATGTTATAAGAGGCGACTGTAAATACTGTAAGTAACTGAAGCTTTGAGTACCTTAGTTTTAGTAGAAAGAAATGTATGTACATGTAAATGTCTTGGGCATACTATGGTGTGTTCATTTATATGATAATGTTAGTTTATTTATAGCAGTGTGATGAAAGGAATGATTCACAGCAAATATTTTCTTAGCACATTTCCTTCATGTATGTCATCAAATGTACATATACCCTACATTAGATAAAATATCTAAAGTAATTTGATTTCTATTATCAGACAACATAAAAAAATTACTTGACCACCATTATATTCTGCTAAGAGAACTAATCATTTGACTATATTTTCCTCTTGATATAAAATTAAGATATGACTGAGTAAGTACTTTCAGTGTCCTTTGATTTTATACTCTTATAGGAATAGACCAGCATGGTAATGAAATAAAAGATTAAGAAATGGCAAGGGAGGATGCACGAGGGATCTTCCTTGGAAGTAAACCCAGATAAGTGTAAATTGATGCCAGATTGGAGAAAAAGTGATGCAGTGTGATGTGCTGGTGAATGGAGAGAGAGTGGAACTGGTAAGGAAGCTAAGTACCTGGGTGCAGTGACAAAGGTAAATGTGCAAAGGTGAAAGGCAGAGTGCTACAGGAAAGGAAGGTGATTGGTGTTATGAAGACCTTGATAAAATCATACTGCTGAGTGTGGCACATGCACGAGGATTACATGAAGGAGCTTTATTAGTGTCCACATTTAAATGAAAAGTCAGGAAATTGGAGCACTGAGATGGCATTACCTAGAAATACGCAGCATGCAGAGAGCAGACAGAATATGAAATAATGTGATTTGTGAAAGATGTGATGGAGGGAAGTCTGTAGATAATAGAGTTGAGTAAGGCATGCTTAAATTGTATGGTTGTATGGATAGAATGGGTATAAATAAGGTAGAGACATACTGTGAGTAAATTTGAAGGTGGAAGTAACAGTAGGCCAAGAAGACTGTGAATTGATATGGTAAATGAGTACTGGAATGGTAAAGCAAGGTATTGAGGTTTAATAGGCTAGGGTACTGACAAGGGATTGAGTTGAGATGAATTTTGTACAGGACAGAGAAATGCCCAAGATGGGCTTGGCATCTCTTTTCAATATTATTATTACTGTATTATGACTCATCTGACTATCTGACGGGTAATATGAAGTGCATATGTGTGGAGTAAAGATTCAAGTGGCTGGAATAGTGAGTGGATGAGTGTGTGGCCCATTTTATTTGGGTACGCTATTGATTAATTTTTCTTCCATCATTTTTTTCCCCATGATTTTTGCAGCAGCAGATGTAGTAGTAGTAGTAGCAGCAACAGCAGCAGCAGCAGTTGTTGTGGTAGTAGAAGCGGGAGGAGGAGGAGAAAGAAGAGGAGGAGGAGCAGCAGCAACAGCAGGAGCAGTAACAAGAATAGTAGTGGTTGCAGAAGCAACAACAGTAGTAGTGGTGGTAGAATCAGCAGCAGCAAGAGCAGTAGCAAAAGTAGCAGCAAAAGTAGTAGCAAAAGCAGCAGCAACAGTAGTAGTAGTAGCAGTAGAAACAGCAGCAGCAGTAGTAGTAGAAATAGTTATAATAGCAGCAGCAGTAGTCGTAGTAGTAGTAACAGTAAGACCTGTTACACAATTTCCGTTCCATTCTAGCAAACTCCGTATGATTTTATTCAGCTACTGAATTTTCGAACATGGGAGGATATATCCTTAATAAATCTCCTAAATAATCCATCCTGAATTGAATAGTCATATGGTGGAAGCGAAAATGAACCTAAATGTTCATCACCTGCAGTGGGGCGGGGGGGGGGGGGGTAAAAGTTAAAAGAAGCATAAGATTAAAAAAAAAAAAACAGGGTATATTTTAGAATAATCTAGAACCCCGTGTATAGAGGGAAATGGAGGGATGGTGGGGGGTGGAGGAGGGAGGGAGGATTCAGGGGTAAAGGAATTTCTGACGGCTTTTTGTGGAGGGAAAGAAGTTGGAGGGAGGGGAGAGTAGGAAAGGAGTAAGGGGGGGGGATGGACGGTATGAAGGACGTGGGAGGGGGAAGGAGGTGAGAGGAGGAAGGGGGACTGAAAAGGGGGTGGGGGTCAGAGAGGAGGAGGAGGACGAGAAGTGGAAGTGGGGGACGGAGAAGAGGAGAGGGGGAAGAAAGTGGGGTACGGAGAGGAGGGGGTTTTGAGGAAACTACCGACTTCCATCACACTGAGATTCAAATATAAACATTTTACATATAAATTCACATGCCTATTATTTATAAATAAGTATGTATCGTATTCTTATTTCCCCAAAGGGCGAAGGTACAGTCATTACTTTACTGGACGCTAATTAAGAGTAGTGGAAATATACGGTACACATACATGCA
>JAGKTI010017572.1:0-10741 GCA_018397915.1 Birgus latro
CCTTCTTATTACCCCATCCCCTTGCTTAAGGGGGAAGGTAACCTTCCACTTCATCAGTGAAACTTTTCGCATCCTGAGGATGGTGCAAACCCCTGTCTTAACAGATGTTAGATGAGAGCGTTACCAGTAGAAAAAAGAAAAAGACCCTTTTAGATATCCTTTAAAAAAACATAATTTTTGATTGTGCAAAATCTTGCCTTTCCTTTTGGCTTTATTTCTCAGTACATTTTTATCATAGTTATTTACACTTGTTTATAGCTGCACTGAAGCCTAACTGAATCACGATCACCATCAGGCAATACTACGGTGAAGAAGGATCGCCAGCGTAAAGTATCTCCCTCTGAGACTGGGGCATCAACATGTTCAGTCGGTGGAGGGCTTGGGGCACGGGACCTTACCCCTGGCCTCTCACGCAGGGGTGGCCGGTTGGAAAAGACTGCATCCTCACACCACAATCTTCGCAGCCTTGCCAAATCTGATGACCATCAAGAGTTCTCCAGCAAAGGCCATGATGAAGTTGTATAGTTTTGACTGGTCTCTGCAGGATAATCATTAATTGTACTGTATTTTGTAAGAAACACATGTCAGACAGAATGGCTTGAGAAAATTTTTATATTCTTTATACTTGAATTTGATGCTTAATATTTCCTTGTAAACACATAAGTATTCTTTTTAACACAGTGTACAATATACACTAAGAGATTTTACTTAGTACTGTAATAAATGAATAAAGTCGCCAGATTGATGAAAGTAGATTTAAAATACATAGTATTATAGCATTGTTATACTGAAGTTTGTTTCTTAAATTTTAAGTATTTGTAACAAAGCAGAATTTGGTCAAGGCAGCTTTTTTTTTTTTTTTTTTTTAATGACTGTTTGGTAAGCATAGATATAGTAACCATTGTGCAAGTACCATACCATTAACATCATAACGGAGAGCAGCTTTACCTTGGTTACTGGCTGACTGTTTTTTTAGAGCTGTTGCTCACGCTTTAGATTGAGTGAATAAAGTCCTTTACCTATCTGCAATATATTGTCTGCATTATCTCAAAAGAAACAATCAAATATGAATATGAGATGGCTATGCTGGCATTTAAACTATGTTTTTTCTTTATTACTTTCTTTCCTTCTTTTGAGGTACCTGGTAGATATGTAGCTCTAAAAAGAGAAATGCTAAGTACAGTATTGTTACAGCTATTAAGAGTTTAAATGTTGTGCCCTCAAAAAAAAGCTTTTTAAAATACCTCAAGTCAACATGTTGATTACTGTAATGTTATGTTTGTTATTTTGGTAGCTTATTGGTATTTTAGCATGAATGTTCTGTTGTAGGTTTAGATTGTTCATAAAAGTACTAGGGGCTTCCTGTTAAAGAATATTACAGGTACTTGAATTGTTATAAAAATCTACAGTATTTAAGGTGTATTTATGAATGTACTCTGTGAGATTTAAATTTTATTTTTTCATTCCCATATCCCATCATACTGAACTTGTAAAATTCAAAAGCTAGAAAATTAGCAGGTTCAAGTTGTTGTCAACAGTGTCCAGTGATGTGTGCCATACGTGCTGGTATTCTTTCACTTTCCGGCCAAAACTTCAAAAATCAAATCCTCATCCATTAAATTAAGTGGACTTCATAACAAAGTCACTTCATAAGCAGATCTGAAACAGATTTGTTTTAAAATCCAATAGCTTTTAACCCACTGGCTGCAGCTTACCTGCTTTGCATTTTTCTTTGGCTAATATCTTGATGAATTTACTCTGCTCAAGAGAGACAGAAAAAAAATATATATATATATATCAATTAACTTCTGGGATGAGAATAGAGAAGTTAGTATTTCATTCCAGGATGTGACAGATTATTTTGTGGTATTTACTTCTTAGAAACTTAACATAGCTTATAAAGGGTTAAGAAAAGGCGTGGTATGAGCATTGATACACCTGTTTGGTAATATCATCAGCTCAGACTTCATCATTTTAAAAATCCAATGCAGTATTTTGCATCTTCAGAATCCTTTCCTTGTTATAGCAGCTTTCTCACACATCATGGCATCTTTTTGCCTTGCCATCCTTGTCATATTTGTTTTCTTTATGTGTCCATTCCATCTAAGCACTTTTCTCTACCGTCCAGTCTGTTGATACTTGAACTGACAGTATCACTGTTTCTTATCTTGTTATTTCTGTGTAGCTCACATTATTTCTCAGTTGTCATTTTCCTCTTTTCTTACCCCTGGCCTATCATATCCATGCCCCAGTAGTTTCTCACACCAATGGAATAATATGGGTCTTGATACTCTTAAAAGAAGCTTTCATCAAACCTCTTATGCTCATTTTCACTCATATAGCAAAACCATCATAATAATACAGCTCCCATTCTTTCTTACGCATTTAAAATTTCCAATCTCTTTTCACGTTTTCCACTCTTGTATATTTTTCCTCCAACATATTTGAAATCCTCACTAATCAGGGTGCTGCTTATTGGTATATGTATTGTGCTGAGTCACCTTCCAACCCCAGTCTTCTCTTTATTATTACAGTATTTACATTCACTATCAAGAATTTGTTGCTGACATATCCAGCACAGAGCCCTACTGCACTTTACTATACAAAACTGCCACAGTCTATAAGCAAACAGAATGGCATAATTTGCATACTCCTGGTTGGAAATTTCCTTGGTCATGCATCACCAGATCCATTGCATTTTTTATCTGTCTTATCCTGACATCTTTCATATTGGATCAACCTTGTAAACATTACACAGCCATGAAGACATCATTCACCCTTGCGTCACTCCAGCACAGTAATATTGAACCATTTCCACATCCATCTGCACTCACACTTTTCTTTTCCATCATTTATTATCTACAATCTCCCCCATCCACTGTATCAGATGCCTTACTCAAATTCATTAATATCATTAGTATTATATACCTGTATGTAGCCTCTCATGCATCCTCTCCTGACCATCTGTCTTATTAAACAGTTAAGTTCCAAACCCCTTATTGGTCTGAAAATGACCAATGTAAATGTATCTTATGAGAGGTGTTGAGTTAAAAGTACAGATATGTCTAATAATGTATGGTATATCAAAATATTGTAGTATATTTTTAGTTGTAAGGAAAGATAGGACATGTGTAGGAATTTGCTTGATGATAGCATTATTGTAGTACAACTGTTTCATTAGAAATTCACTCACAATCATGACATAGAACTGATATGTTTTCAGACTGCTGGTATGCCAATATCAGAATGATATTCATCCTAAATAGGAAATACTTATGTTGATCTTCCCATTTTTAATTTCTCAGAAGTAGGTTATTCCCACTTTCAACCTTCGTTGACCAAGATATGTAATGTAATGTACATATTTTTGTACTTATGGAATTATTTCTCAATCTCGTCTGTGTTTAGACTATTTGTTGTGAAGAACTCCCATCTTCTGTGATACTTTGATAATATCTTAGAAATTGTATGTCACATATACAGGTACAGTTCATTAGAAATTAATTTTTTTATTCACTTCTTTGGCCACATCAGCATCTGTTACACCTTTATTAGGTTATACAGTCAGTCCTCACTTGACGTGGTTTGCTGTAACGTGATATAGCTCTAACATGGCACGATTTCGCAGAAGGAAATAAATATTCTAACGCGGGCACTGTTAGCGTAACGCGGTAATTTGAACCGGGCAGGCTGTGACACGATGTGCTCGGTTGTGGTGAGGTGACGGTGGAGGAGGTGATGGAGATTGCCAGGGACACCAGTGACACTTCAGATGAGCAGATTATGCAGGAAGTTGAGCAACAAGGCAGGGATGAAGTGGAGAGGGAACAGCTAGAGGAAGAGAGGGAGGCCAGACCAGCAGGTAAACCCAGCAGTGCAGTTTTAAGTCAAATCCTGAGTCGAGCTAAGTCTCACAAGGAGTTCATCTTTGACAGCGACCCTTCCATTGCAAGAGGTAACAACGTGATTAAGCAGATTGTTGATGCAGTCAGCATCTACAGTCATATGCACACTGACCTAGTAAACCGCCGTAAACAGTCACTGATCACTCTTTACCTCGCCAGACAAGCTGCCGCTGCTCTACAGCAAGAGGATATCCCGCGACAGCAGGATGAAGAAGCTATGGTTGACCTAGAGAGTGATGTTTGGAGTGTTGCTAGTGAAGTAGACTTTGATGGATTTTAGTGTGTTCTCCCCCTCCACCTCATCTCCGGCAACATGTGTTTGCTCTTCTCTTCACATAAGGTACAGTACAATAAATTCCTGTATTGATTGAGGCGTCTGGCAATAGATAGATAGATAGATAGACCTAATGTATTTTTTATAACCATATTAATGCTTTTAGGAGGTTCAAATTAGGGGATATAAAAAATATTTGCACCACAAGGGGGGGAAAAGTGGACTTTGGGTAGGGGTGTGGAAGGAAATAGGGGTTTTCAAGAGTCCCTCTAACGTGATATTTGCCTAATATGAGATTGGTGCGGAAGCAAATACCCGTGTTAAGGGAGGACTGACTGTACATCAATACAGTATATTAAGGGAAATCATCAATTATATATCATCAATGTTTGTCATGTTATTTGGTAATATAGTACAGCAGTACCTGCAAGATTTTTTTACAAAAACTGTACTATTGTTGTATTTCATAGTGCATTTATCAGGCTATGTATATCTTTACTGTATTTGCTTTATCTCTTCGAGAATATACCACGTTGGATATGAAAATTCATTTAATATACTGTAAGATAATAACTGAACACTTCTTCAACTTTGTAATTTTAACAGTCAATCCCATAATTACCCTTTGCATCAACTTATCCATCATTTGATCAGCAAGTGACAGCTTATACATTAGTTTTGTTTTCAGCTTCTAGTTATCCTTCACTGGAGCTTAACGAACACTGTGTGTAGCATAATCATCAAAACTGTCTTGAAAACTACCTTATGTGGCCCATTAGAAATTCATTTTGCTTTTTAAGATGCTAAGAAGTGAAGTAACACTAATTATGGTACTGAAAAACATATATTCCATGTTAATAGGATGTGTAGTATAATGAATATTCTTGTGAAAGTGTGAGTGTATATATTTCCTGTAAATATTATATAAGAGTAAGTAGTCCAAATGTTTACAGTAGAAGTACTTCATAAATGTATGGTAGCTACGATTTGTTGTAGATACAATCCAGTGCGACAGTAACAGAGGAACGGAGGCAGCATTAGGAGTGTTGATGCTGCATAGTTTTTCACTTGTCCTTCACTGTTGATAACCATGTTCATGGTACATTGCAATAGATTTTTTGTTTCCCTTCCTTTTCACATACCCACTGTATACTGAACAGCCATGCTTCAAAGAAATGTTACCACCCTTAGGCCAGATTCATGAATGTACCCAGTGCCATAGGGGCTGATAAAGGTGGTACAGATTCATCTGTGTTACCATCCCATAAGCCTATCATCTTAGCAATATGATTTTTGCCAGTGTAAATACTGTACCTGGGTATGAAAGTGGGGTAACCACCACCTTTACCCACCAATACAGCAGTAAGAACATTGATGAATCTGGACCAGTGGGGGACAGCATTCCTTTGTAATATGGTTATACCATTGCTGTTCACTTATGGAAGCCTTGAATGATTGCTTTCATTGATTTCTTGATGACTGTAGACTACACATACAATATAAATCAAAAGAAAAGTGTAAATCATATATATTTTACTGAACTGCTATGTGGTAGAAATGCTGTACAGTAATTTTTATGTAAGTATACTACAATACAACAAGCCAAATAGGTGAGTTAGACTGACACTTCTAGGGATTTTGCCAAGCCTACTTAAGAGGTGTAAGAACTGCATCCTAGTTCCATATACAGTACACTGTTGTTGTGTGAAAAATGTATTTTTTTACCTTCATACTCTTCTGCAACACTGTATGTGTGTAAGTATTGTTCTTTAAATGCCCCTGCATTTGCTTGTTTATTTCAGTGCAGTATGATGATGATGATTAAGAAAATACAATGCAATCTTGACCATAATGTCTCCCATATCCAGTAGTTTGCATACAACATACGCTGTTATGAAGGTGTTTGTATCTGTGCATTCTCACATACAATTCATGTACTGCACTGGTTATATAATTCTTCCATATTATATATAGATCTTAACATTCACTACAGTCTGCAGGCTTTAACTGAAATTTTATATTTACTTAAAAAAAGAAAAAAAAAAGGAGGGGGCTATATGTACTTCATTTCCTTCCATTAACTATGATGTTTTAGGCTCAGATCGTATTGTGTATGAACTTTGTAATCATAAAGGATATGAAGGTAAGGCTGGCATTTCTGATATGGTTGAGGCTTTCAGGTTAGAGTTACATAATGTGGCTGAGAAAAGTGGCTTGTAGTTTTCTCCACCTTGTTCATGAAGATGCAGCAGTACATGCTGGTAACTGCTTAAAATTTAATTTTTGATAAACATCCAGTTGCAAATGAAGAAACAATGAATTTCAAAAAATATTAAGTACTGTTTGGTACAAACTCCTAAAATGAAAAATACAACTTCCAAAAACCTTAAAGTTCCAGAATATTCTTTGCATGCTCTAAAGGGGGTGCTATCACCTATCTTCACACACTCACAACATATTTGAAGACAAAATACATTTGTGGACATGTTTAAGAACAGATGATAAATAACTAATGGAAGGTATGTTACTATATCTGCTGAACATGATGCTATAGACTATTACTGACTGTCTCTAATTTATCATTATAATTCTACTTACAACATATTCCATCTTCCAGAAAGCCTTTGGAACCTAGCATTTCACATTTGAGAGTTTGTACTACAGAATACTGAATTTAATCAGCAGAATACCGAATTTGATGTATTGTTTACTTACATGCAATGAAGGGTTAGCTGTGAACAATATTTTATGTAAATGAATTGCTCAGTTTGTTGGACAGTGGGGCCTTGAGTAATGCACCCACTTGCTACTGACAGGGTACCCCTGTAAAGAAAACCAACTTTCTACAGAATAGGCATACCTGATTGTTGTCAATCAAAGTACAGTGCCCCTTTTTCTCTTATCCCACTACCAGAAAGTACCCTAAACACCTTTCAATCACAAGATGTTATAACATACCCCCCTCCACACACACACACACACAAACACACACACATTGTATTGTATCATTTATAAAGGCTCCAATATGCTTGCATCACCTAATGGTGGCTTTCCACACCGCTTGATCTTTGGCAACCTCCCTCTTCAGTCCCTTATCCCTGTGGTCACATGCTATGACCTCATCCCAGGTATTTCAATCTGCCTGTCACAGCCCTACCCCCACTGTTCACAATTCTCACCTTCCACACCCATTTGTCATCCTACAGATCTTCCTGTCACCAGCATTCCCATCCTTCTTAGGAGTACTGCCCTGATTGGCTGGTGCTATACATATGCATGCAGTATGAGAGCTTGCTACATTTGACTGAAGTGATGTCATACTCAAATCCAGCCGGATTAAAGGTGATCGAGGCCATGTTTCAAGCAGGTTGCATTACTTACCTACTTTGTTATAAAAAATTGCACTATAATTCGATGCATTACTCAAAAGACCCCAGTGTACTGTATTTTACCAGATCTGCTTTCATATTTCTCAGGGTTGACTGCAGTGGGATACTTTTGTATTTACATTTCCACTCTTTTATCATTTTTTGTTTGTTTTCTTGGCAGTTTTGAGTTCATCTTATTGTTTTAAGTAGAATACTATTCTGACAAATACTTCTATTACAGTGTGCATTAGCTGATCATCTTCAGGTTTAATAGGTTTCAGTAATTTCTTTCAGCTGCTGTCTTAAATGGTGCTTCCCTTGTGTTGCTAGTGTTAAACTTCACACCACTGCACAAACACTCTTGTTAGGAACAAGTCATTATGATATAAATGATGTAAACTGACTTTATGGTCCTCTTCTGACAACTCCTGATATGACAGTTTAGAGTAGTCACTTTACATACAGCAGCAAGTAATATATACAACTAAAAGAGGCAGCATTTGATGTCTCAAATATACAATTCTTAGGACCAATAAGCATATAATCAGTGCGTGGAAGTCAAAGTCATTACTTATCCATACTGCAATTGATCTCATCAGTGAAGCAAGAGTGAGAGTTCCAGTTAAGTGAAACCATTGAATGTAACCTGTTGGAACCCCAGTTTCTCTGGTACAGTACTATGAAAATTTGGTACTGCAATCCTTACAAATAGCTTTCAATTTGTTTTAGATTACCTACTAAACAATACTGTAATTACCATAATGTGTAGATTAATGTGTATATGTTATAAGAGGCGACTGTAAATACTGTAAGTAACTGAAGCTTTGAGTACCTTAGTTTTAGTAGAAAGAAATGTATGTACATGTAAATGTCTTGGGCATACTATGGTGTGTTCATTTATATGATAATGTTAGTTTATTTATAGCAGTGTGATGAAAGGAATGATTCACAGCAAATATTTTCTTAGCACATTTCCTTCATGTATGTCATCAAATGTACATATAACCTACATTAGATAAAATATCTAAAGTAATTTGATTTCTATTATCAGACAACATAAAAAAATTACTTGACCACCATTATATTCTGCTAAGAGAACTAATCATCTGACTATATTTTCCTCTTGATATAAAATTAAGATATGACTGAGTAAGTACTTTCAGTGTCCTTTGATTTTATACTCTTATAGGAATAGACCAGCATGGTAATGAAATAAAAGATTAAGAAATGGCAAGGGAGGATGCACGAGGGATCTTCCTTGGAAGTAAACCCAGATAAGTGTAAATTGATGCCAGATTGGAGAAAAAGTGATGCAGTGTGATGTGCTGGTGAATGGAGAGAGAGTGGAACTGGTAAGGAAGCTAAGTACCTGGGTGCAGTGACAAAGGTAAATGTGCAAAGGTGAAAGGCAGAGTGCTACAGGAAAGGAAGGTGATTGGTGTTATGAAGACCTTGATAAAATCATACTGCTGAGTGTGGCACATGCACGAGGATTACATGAAGGAGCTTTATTAGTGTCCACATTTAAATGAAAAGTCAGGAAATTGGAGCACTGAGATGGCATTACCTAGAAATACGCAGCATGCAGAGAGCAGACAGAATATGAAATAATGTGATTTGTGAAAGATGTGATGGAGGGAAGTCTGTAGATAATAGAGTTGAGTAAGGCATGCTTAAATTGTATGGTTGTATGGATAGAATGGGTATAAATAAGGTAGAGACATACTGTGAGTAAATTTGAAGGTGGAAGTAACAGTAGGCCAAGAAGACTGTGAATTGATATGGTAAATGAGTACTGGAATGGTAAAGCAAGGTACTGAGGTTTAATAGGCTAGGGTACTGACAAGGGATTGAGTTGAGATGAATTTTGTACAGGACAGAGAAATGCCCAAGATGGGCTTGGCATCTCTTTTCAATATTATTATTACTGTATTATGACTCATCTGACTATCTGACGGGTAATATGAAGTGCATATGTGTGGAGTAAAGATTCAAGTGGCTGGAATAGTGAGTGGATGAGTGTGTGGCCCATTTTATTTGGGTACGCTATTAATTAATTTTTCTTCCATCATTTTTTTCCCCATGATTTTTGCAGCAGCAGATGTAGTAGTAGTAGTAGCAGCAACAGCAGCAGCAGCAGTTGTTGTGGTAGTAGAAGCGGGAGGAGGAGGAGAAAGAAGAGGAGGAGGACCAGCAGCAACAGCAGGAGCAGTAACAAGAATAGTAGTGGTTGCAGAAGCAACAACAGTAGTAGTGGTGGTAGAATCAGCAGCAGCAAGAGCAGTAGCAAAAGTAGCAGCAAAAGTAGTAGCAAAAGCAGCAGCAACAGTAGTAGTAGTAGCAGTAGAAACAGCAGCAGCAGTAGTAGTAGAAATAGTTATAATAGCAGCAGCAGTAGTCGTAGTAGTAGTAACAGTAAGACCTGTTACACAATTTCCGTTCCATTCTAGCAAACTCCGTATGATTTTATTCAGCTACTGAATTTTCGAACATGGGAGGATATATCCTTAAATCTCCTAAATAATCCATCCTGAATTGAATAGTCATATGGTGGAAGCGAAAATGAACCTAAATGTTCATCACCTGCAGTGGGGCGGGGGGGGGGGGGGTAAAAGTTAAAAGAAGCATAAGATTAAAAAAAAAAAAACAGGGTATATTTTAGAATAATCTAGAACCCCG
Organism: Birgus latro; assembly: GCA_018397915.1. Classification (NCBI taxonomy): domain Eukaryota; kingdom Metazoa; phylum Arthropoda; class Malacostraca; order Decapoda; family Coenobitidae; genus Birgus; species Birgus latro. The sequence goes on from JAGKTI010017572.1 coordinate 10,227, forward strand.
TGTATAGAGGGAAATGGAGGGATGGTGGGGGGTGGAGGAGGGAGGGAGGATTCAGGGGTAAAGGAATTTCTGACGGCTTTTTGTGGAGGGAAAGAAGTTGGAGGGAGGGGAGAGTAGGAAAGGAGTAAGGGGGGGGGATGGACGGTATGAAGGACGTGGGAGGGGGAAGGAGGTGAGAGGAGGAAGGGGGACTGAAAAGGGGGGGGGGGTCAGAGAGGAGGAGGAGGACGAGAAGTGGAGGGGGGGGGGGGAGAGGAGGAGAGGGGGAAGAAAGTGGGGTACGGAGAGGAGGGGGTTTTGAGGAAACTACCGACTTCCATCACACTGAGATTCAAATATAAACATTTTACATATAAATTCACATGCCTATTATTTATAAATAAGTATGTATCGTATTCTTATTTCCCCAAAGGGCGAAGGTACAGTCATTACTTTACTGGACGCTAATTAAGAGTAGTGGAAATATACGGTACACATACATGCATACATAGCTACACATACATTAACACGTACCG